>APFE030667378.1:14083-33947 GCA_000404065.3 Pinus taeda | reverse complement strand
ACCATTCAGCCAGAGACAACCATTTGACCCATTGTGTCTGTTTATCAGATACAAATCAACGAAGATATCCTTCCAAACATTTGTTTACTATCTCAGTTTGCCCATCATATTGAGGATGATAAGATGAGTTATGAGCTAACTAAGTACCAAGACAAGAAAATAATTATATCCAAAAATTTCCAGTGAAAATGGGATCTCTGTCACTTCAATAATCTTTGGGTTTCCATGTAGCTTTTGAATTGTTTCCATAAATGCAGTAGAAACTGTACTAGCTTCAAATGGATGTGATAATGCACAAAAGTGTGCATACTTGGTAAGTCTGTCAACTACCACCATGATGACACTCTTTCCCTCACACTTAGGTAAACCTGTTCCCAACGTTGGCTTCGAATGGATAAACGTTGTAATAGACCCGGTGTCTTAATTGTTTCAACATTATTTTGTTGGCAAACCAAACATTATGCCACAAAATTTTGAATATTTGATTTAAGGCCATCCAAAAAAAATTCCTTCTTAACCCTGTGGTAAGTTTTTAAAAATCCTAAGTGCCCTCCTAAGGGAGAAGTGTGCAATTCCATAAGAATCTTTTGTTTTAGCTAGGAATTCTTACAGAGGTATAAGCGATCTTTGTACCATAATGAATTAGGTCCCATAGGTCCCAAATGTACAAATATAGGAAATACAACAAGTAGAAACTACTCAAGTAAACACAACAACACCTAGGAAGAAGATCAAGCATGATCCAGTGGCAGAATGTAGCATAAAATTTAGATTCGATCCCATGTGCAAAGGTACCATAGAGGAAAAAAAGCAGTAAGATGAAGAGCGCAAGAGAGAGAAAGGAGCGCTTATGTAAAGAAGAAGAAAATAGGAAGTAGGATGACATGCTCAAACAACAACGGGAAGCAGAGGAAGAAATAAGGAAATTAGAAGAGGATAGGAGAAGAACAAAAGAAGAATAATATGAGAAGCAATCACAAGAGTAAGAAGTTGTATAGACAATGGAGGAAGAATAGATGGCCCAAGAGATAGAATCAAAATTGGAAGAAGATGATGCTATTGAACCTATCGTAGACGAACCAGGCACTCCATCAGAACCTCCTTTTACTGGAAGCCATCTCCCATTTTGTAATGCCTCCTCCCACATTTACCCACTTGTATAAGCTTTGTATGGTAAATATGAGTTGAGTGTCAATATTATATGACCTGATCTCCAAGTTCTAGTTATGGACGTGGGGCCTATAAACTAGAACACATACTAACATCCCTCATAGACTACAAACCATTCAAGATCTTAACAACCACCCTAGGTGGTCAATCCCTAAGGTAAAATTATTTTCTCTATATTAACTCCACAACCTCACCCATTACACAACATCCTTTCAGTTGGGAGGCTATAATTGCATCCACAAGCTTGTCTCCATGCAGTTATGACCTAAAATCCCTAGTATTGTGCATGCTATGGTGAGATATATGCTGCCTTTTTAGGCTAGCCTTTAGACCACTACCTAAAAGTGTCTATAACTTTCCATAAACATATAATAAACAACATGATAATCAACACGCAAACAAGATGTTGACCTAGACATGTATAATACATGGTAGACATCTTTTCAAACATATGATAAACATAAAAGCTATAGGTCATAAATGCATATCTGATCATAAACTTATGAAGTACATTAGAGAATTATCAATAAGGTCCAATATCCTCTCAAGGTAACTACAACAACACTTGTTAGCCCATGAATACATCAATCATTAAATCACTTGTCAAATCATGAACAAGATCCATAGTAAGAGCACATCACTTAAACAAGCATATAACCATCATATAACCAAAGTAGAATCCATGAAAAAATATCCATAGGATCAACATAATAAACAGTACAAGTGTTCATCAATCATAATAAGAAAATAATGTATATTATTGTATGTAAAAGCCAACCAAGTTAGGGAATTCCATGTACCACCAGACCATAGATTGGGCTGAACCAAATATCTCTTTTATCCAATCACCCCCATGCCATATTACAAGGATGAATGTTGTATCATATGGGTTAAACCAAAATAGAACTAGACAAGGCTTCCAGAGGTCAGACCACCTCAACCCTCTACCAGATTTATCTCAATTAAACCGGTACAAAAATCACTAACATCAAACAAGAATGGATGCCTCCAACTTCTTTCCTAAATCCATAGGAATTTTCTTGTCTCCACCCATCTATCAAGAGTTCTAGGAGAAAACCCATCTCCACCCTTGACTCTTGGGAATTTTCCCAAAACCACCTCAACCAGGATTGAATTTTATCGACAATATAAAGCTAAATCACATAGAGAACCAACTACATCATGGATATTCAATAAAAGGCAAGGCAAGATTAAAACCATTGTTAATATTGGAAAATATCAATGCCAATGATAAAAAATAACTAAATACCCACATGAAAGTACCATGCATCCAGAAACTAGTAAGGAAATCGCACATTCAACTCATTAGCTACAAAGTATCCCTTTTGTAGCTACTAATCAAACCTTCTTTTCTATTGTCCTCCAATTCCTTGATTTTTCTTTGCTTGTTTTCTCCAAGTACAGGTGAATGCTAGAATGCTCCAAAAATTCTCTAAGTGTGAAGGAATGTATGATTATGGAATAAGAGAGGCAAAACTAAACTAACTAAAGCTGTGAAATGTTCCTTTGATGTATTTTTATCATTGATGGCTCCTTTTTCTTTTTCTTTTTTCCTTCATTTTTCTCTAATTTCCCTTGCATGCAAATTTGTGTCTCTTCACCTTCCTTTTCTAGTATTTTCCTTTATTTTCTTAATTAAATGCCAATTATTTCCTCTTTTTCTTTGCCAATTTCCATATCCATTAATAAACCACAAGTGATGCCCACTATAATGTTTACCCACCATTTAGCTTGGAATACGTGTCCCATGACCTTGGTCTTATTTTATTTACATGGAAATCAACCAAGGATTGTTACAAACCCCTCCCCTAGGGGGAACATCATCCTCATTGTTCGATGATGTTGACCAACAAAACATACTAACCATGGAGCTTTATAACACATCTCGATGCGATATTTACAATGATATATATATATATATATAATATATATATAATATTATATAATATATATAATATATATATATAAAATATATATAATATATATATTATATATATATAATATTATAACTTATTTGCTTCAACCAACAAATAAACAAGGATATAAAGCATGCATCTTATCAACCATCTCCCATGTAGCTTCATCAGGCCCAAATTTCTTCCACTTCACTTTAACCTGCTCTATTTCTACTTTGAAGCATGAGTTATTTCTATTGTAACATGCATTATGCATTTGGTTGGAAATCTCCCTCCGGTTCCACCTACAATATAGATCAATCAATCACATGATCAATATCCTAGACATAGCTCTTAAGTAATGAAACATAGAAAAAATCATGTACATCCATATATAGTTAGCGATAGTTCAAGTCTGTAGGCCACTGGTCTAATCCTCTCAAGGATCTCAAAAGTCCCACAATATCAAGGTGTCATCTTAGCATATGACCCAATCCTCAAGGAGCTCGTCTTGGCTTGATGCGCAAGTACACATGCTCCCCAACCTAAAACTCCTTGAATTCTCTATGATGATCCACATAAATATTCTCCCTATCATGTGCTTCTTTTAAATTCCTTTTTATAACCTGCCTCTCTTGCTCCATCTCATCCAACATATATGGTCCAATCAGCACCCTAGTGTTCACTAGATCACTCTAGCTGATAGGATTATTCCAACTCTCCCATAGAGAGCCTTAAATGGTCTCATCATCAAGGATTCTTGATACCCATTATTATAATAAAACTCTACCAGTGGAAGATACTACTCCCACTTCCTCTATTTATGCATGACATACATCCTCAAGAATCCTGTTAACCATCTTTGTCTGTCCATTTTTCTATGGATGGTAACTTATACTGAAGGCTAATTCTATCCCCAATCTTGCAAACAACTCCTTCCAAAACTTGGAAGTGAACTTGGCATCTCTATCTGACACGATTTTCTTGGGAACTCCATGCAACCTCACTATCTCCCTAATGAATATCTAATCTACCTCACTAGTTGAATTAGTAGACTTCACTACAATGAAGTGAGCTACCTTTCTTAGCCTGTCAACCTCAACCATGATGGAATCATGCTACCAAAATGTACTCAGCAATCTTGTAATGAATTCCATGGAAATTACCTCCCATTTCCATTCTCGAATCATAAATAAACCAATTGTATGCTTACATTGTGTTTTCACCGCATATTGCAACAAACTCAACCACCTCTTTCTTCAAATTCGGCAAATAGTAAATGTTCTTAATAGTTTTCAAAGTCTTCTGATATCCTAGGTGGACTAAATACGACTTGACATGAAACTCCCTCAAGATGAGCTTCTTGATCTCACTACTATCTGGCACATAAACCTTGTTCTTAAATCTAACCAAGCCATTTGTTGTGAGGTGATACTCCTCATCTCTATCACCCTATTGCAACCTATCCTTCATTTGTTGGTATACCTCAGCATGTTGCCCTGAATGCAAGATTGACTCCTGTATGGTTGTCCCATAAGTGCTCATAGATGAAATGAGATCCACTTACACTCTCATGTTGAGAGCATCTACAACCCTGTTGTCATTGCCCTTGCTGTACCTAATCTCAAAATCAAACTCACTAAGAGTAGCCAACAATCTAGCTTGCTTGGAATTCATATTGGGTTGGTCAAACAAGTACCTCATCCCATTATGATCACTCATAAAAACAAACCTCTTCCCAAGGAGATAATGTCTCCACATCTTCAATGCATGAATGATAGTTTCCACCTCAATATCATGAGTCTCATATTTATTATTATGCTCATCTAGATTCCTTAATTCATAGAAAAACTACCTTCCCTTCCTACATGAAAACCCCACTTATTCCTTCCTTACAAGCATCTATGAAAACCAAAAACTCCTTATCAAGAACTACAATCTTTAAAAGTCAAGAAGTTTTGAGAAAATGATTCAACTTCTCAAAACTCGTTGCACACTCCTCAATCTATTCAAACATATTCTCTTTTCTTTGCAAGGATATGATAGGATAACCAATCTTCATGAAGTTCCTAATGAACTTCCTGTAATAACCTTCTAGTCCCATGAATGTTCTAACCTCATCCATATTCCTAGAAGTTGGCTATTCCATGATAGCTTTAATCTTTTTATGGTCCACTATTATCCCTTCCTTGGAGACAGAATGTCCCAAGTAGTGAATCTGAGTCTGAAAGAAACAACACTTGTTGAGCTTGGCATAAAACTAATGCTCTCTCAACAATATCAACATTGTTTCTAGGTGTTTTGGATGTTCTTCCTCATTCTTTGAATATACCAATATATCATCAACAAAGACTATCACAAACTTGTCTAGGTAAGGACGCAACACACTATTCGTCAAACACATGAAGGTTGTTGGAGCATTAGTAAGACCAAATGGAACCACCACAAACTCATAATGTGCTTACCACGTGCGAAATGTAGACTTGTATATGTCTTCTTCTTTTATGTGCACCTGATGATATCTTGATCTCAAATCAATCTTTGAAAACACTGAAACTCCCTTCAGTTGATCAAACAAATCATCAATATATGACAATGGATACCTGCTCTTGATATTTACTTTATTTGGCTACTTGTAATTAATGCATAACCTTAGAGTGTCATCCTTCTTCCATACAAACAATATTTCTACACTCCAAGGTGAAACACTTGGCCTAATGTATCCCTTATTAACAATTTCCTTAAGCTGCAACTTCAATTCCACAAACTTTGGAGTGCTCATCATATACGCTACCTTAGATATTAGCGTTGCTCCTAGTATCAACTCAATAAAATGTTCCACTTCCCTATGAGGTGATAACTCTAGAATCTCTACAGGAAACACATCCTAAAACTGATACAAAACAAGATACCTCTTCAAGACTCCATTATCCTCATCCTCTTTTCCTTTGTAACTAGAAATATGAATTACAAACAATACACATCCCTTCTTGTCATTTCCCTTTTCATGCATAGTTGTAACTATTCTCACTTATATATTCTTCTTCTTTCCTTGCAAGGCTCTCTTTTCTCCATCATCATCCAGGCACTCAATATATTTTTCATAGTATTCTACCTTGGTCTTATGAATGAACAACTAATCCATGCCCAAACACATACTATATGAACCCAAGGCAAGCACATTTAGATGTGTTGATGTAGGCATACCATTCAGCTCAAATGCACAAGATATCACCCAATGATTAACTCTTCTCTTGGTCCCTATAACCAACTTCACCAACCAATATTAGGCATGCACTTATTTACTCAACAAGCACTTATCCAATAGGGAAGGACTGATATAACTATAATTCGATCCAAGATCATTCAAAATACAAGCAACTTGATTGCAAAGCTTACCTTCCATATTGATAATGGATTCTTAATGATTATCTTGCCTATTATCCACTACTAGATAAATATTAGGAATGATCTAACCAACATCTCCAACTATATATGCCTCCTAAGCACTGTAAATATGAGCTATGTTGCCTTGATGTGATGGACAATCTCTCATGTGATGCTCTTGACCACAAGTCCAACAGCTCAAAGGATTCCTTCCATCATCCTTGTTTTTCTCCTTAGGTTGGTATGTCCTTTCTTAATTGCATTGAAATTCTTATGATGTCCCACATTCTCCTTGTCACCTACAACTTGAGGTCTTCACCGCTTCTGAGGTCATTTTCCTTTATTCTTCTCATTCCCTTTCCAATAATGCTTAGGCTCAAATTTTCACTTTGACTACTCATAAAAATGAATGATTTCCTCTAATGAATGAGGCTCATCATACTCAATATTATCCTTGAATGTTAATGGTAGTCCACTAATGAACCTTTGGACCTTTGTCTTCTCATGCTTAAGGTAGGGCACATACCTCAACAACTCCATAAACTTAGTCATGTACTTTTCATCTGTCATGGAATCCATCTTCAACTCATAGAGCTCCTTAGGCTTCCCATAATAATATCTCTTGGACAAGTACTTCTTCCTGAAGAGTCTTTTAAACTAATTCCAAATCATATTCTCTTCGCTGATGCTCTGACCCACTTAGCATCTTCCCACTGGATGTCTTCTTTTCCTGTAAGACTGAATATCATTATCTTGGCTTTCATGTTCTCTGAATAATCATGCAATCTAAAGAACTTTTTAATCCCAAGTAGCCATGCTTCTACATCTTTTGACTTCTTCGCATCCCCATCAAACATACAAGGCTTGGATTTCCTCAACTCATCTACAAATTACCCCCTCTCACTCCTCCTATAAGGATGTTGGAAGTAATGAAAATGATGCTTCTCACAACTGGAGCTAGAATAAAACCCATGAACGATAGCTGACCATTTAGGTGTATCCAAATATTTTCCACCTCTAACTATATCATGTTTGTCCATCATGTATTTCCTTTGAGACTTGCTTCCATATTCCCTATTTGTCTTCTTCTCCTATCTATCTCCATGATTGTTCCCCAACTATCCCTGATTATGTAAATCCATAAGGCTTTGAAGAATCACTACATTAACTGCTATTTGTTTTTCCTAAGCCTTTGCAAGTCTTTCATGTGCCTCAATCATCTTGTCATTATCTTCCTTGCAACTTCTAATCTTTGCCCTCAAACTCCTCAATGTGTCCACTATATTAGGAGAATACTCTTCTCCTTCTTGCTCAACTGACCTTTTGCATTCCACCAATTTCACATCATGCATGTAAGGAGAGTCATGTGAAATATAGTCCACCACTCTACTCTTCATCTCTGATCTTCTGTTTCTTACAATCATACCATTGTATATAAAAGAATAGAGGACATAATCAAATCATACTTCAATGTATCTCATGGGGGGCTATACATCTACACAAGTCCATTCAGATTAACACTATATATATAGTAACATCAACATATCAACATCATGCAAGATAACACAAAAGAAATAATAGCCACATGCATGATAATTATAACTGTCACAATGCATGCATAAGAATATGAATTTTTTCCCATCTAGTCCAAGTGTTTGAACTTGGAAGCTCAGATACCACCTTGTAACGCCTCCTCCCACATTTACCCACATTTACAATCCCTCCACAGTAAACATGAGCTTCTTGTAACTATGATATGACCTTACCACCAAGTTCTATTTATGGAAGTGGGGCCTAAAAACTAGAACACATATTGACATCCCTCATAGGCTACCAACCACTCAGGAGCCTAACAACCATCCTAGGTGGTAAATCGTTGAGCTGGAACTCATTTTCTATAGATTAAGTCCACAACCACACCCATAATAGAGCATTCATGTGGTTGTGAGGCTATAACTGCACCCACAACTCTGTCTCCATGTGGTTATGAACCAAAATCCCCAATTATGTGCATGCAGTGGTGAGATCTTTGCCAATTTTTTAGGCTAGCCTGTAGACCACTACCTAGAACTTCCTATAACTTTCTAGAAACATATCTAATATGATGGCAAGTCTAAACAATCAACACTCAAGAAATATCTTGACCTATACATTTCTAGTACATGATATATATATTTTCAAACATATGATAGACATGGAAGCTATAGGTCATGAATGCATATTTGACCATAAACTTCTAAACTACATCAGAAAATTGTCAATAAGATCTTATTTCCTCTCAAGGTAGTTGCAACAACACTTGTTAGCCCATAAATACATCAATCATTAAATCACTTATCAAATCATGAACAAGATCCATAGTAAGAGCACATCACTTAACCAAGCATATAACCAGCATATAACCAAAGTAGAATCCATGAAAAATAAGACATGGGATCAACATAATAACCAATACTAGTTCTCATCAATCATAATAAGAAAATAAATTTTATTAACATATGCAAAAGCCAACCAAGTTAGGGACTTCCATGTACCACCCAACCATAGATTGGGCTAAACCAAATCTCTATTTCATCTGATCGCCCTTGTGCCATATTCCTAGCATGACTGTGGGACCACATGGGTTAAACTCAAATAGAACCAACTAGGCCTTCTAGATGCCAAACCACCTCAACCCTCTACCACAATGATCTCATGTAAACTAGTCTAGAAATCACTAACATCAAACAAGCATGGATGCCTCTAACTTCCTTCCCAACTCCAAGGGGATTTTCCTGTCTCCACTCATATGTCAAGAGTTCTAGGAGAAAGCCCATCTCCACCCTTGACCCTTGGGGATTTTCTTGAGACCACCTCAACTAGGATCTGAGTTTACTAGCCATCCAAAGCTAAATCAAATAGAGAACCCACTACATCATGGTTATCTAGTAAATAGAAAAGCAAGGATTCAACCACTGGAAATCAAGGCAAATCTCCATGCTAACGACAGAAAAATAAACAAAGAACCACATGCAAATACCATGGACTCAAAAACCAACATGAAAATCACACATGCAACCTATTACCCACAAAGTATCCCTACTATATCTGTTGATCCAACCTCCTTTTTAGTTGTCCTCCAATTGCTCGCTTGTTCTATGCTTGCTTTCTCAAAGTCCAATTAAATTCTAGAATGCTCCAAAAATTATCTAAGTGTGCAAGAATGTAGGGGTATGGAAGAAGAGAGCCAAAACTAAATTGATTGAAGTTGTGAACTATTTCTTTGATGCCTTTTCTATCATTGATGTCTCAGTTTTCTTTTATTTTCCTTCATTTTCCTCTAATTTCCCTTACATGCAAATTTGTGTCTCTTCACCTTCCTTTTCTCTTATTTTCATGTATTTCCTTAATTAAATGCCAATTATTGCCTCTTTTCCTTTGCCAAACTTTGAAAGTTTCCATAGCCATTAATAAAACATAAGTGATACCCACTATAATGTTTACCCACCATTTAGCTTGGAATACGTGTCCCATGACCTTGGTATTATTTTATTTACATGGAATATTAGGGAGGGGATTTTTCAAATTCAGTGGATTGGGAATTTCCCCTCCACCAAATGATAGGGTCATGGATATATGTAATGTTATCTTTGACTAATTGAATAAAAGGATTGTGAAAGAAAGTTTTTGATACTTCCCAAATGACCTTGATCATTTAATATCTATATTCACAGAGAAGGTAATAATAACTAATATCCTGAGGAGAAAACCCCCAAGCAATCATGGCAGAAAATGTCACTTTTGTGACTGCAGTACAAGACAAATTAGAATATCTTATCATCTAAAATGCATGGTTGAGAAATGATTTAGCTATGGCAGAGTGATAGGTAGATCATCTCACTGCAAAGAATCAATGGTTGTCTTATACCGATCTTAATATGGTGGAGTTACAGTTAAATATACTTGAGGAATTGAGGCTAGTGGAGGAGATCATGGAAAAATTATATAAAGAAATGATTCTCTTTCATGAGGTGGTGGCACCCTTAATTGATATATAGAAGAAATATTAAGAGATCTCAGTACTCCTAAAGGTTACAAATAGAGTTGTAGATCTGATACAGGATTGGGGTTTCAAGTATCCAGATGCTCAAGAGTAGTTGGTCAAGTAGGACAGACTCTTTTGTTGAGATGGATAGAGTACAATTAAGACTCCATATTCAAAACTACACTCATCTTGGTGAACAAGTGACCAATTCCATAGCTATATATGGCCAAATTCATAGTGGTTTGGAGTCCCTTACATATAAGCATAGAATTCCTTTTATTGGTTCACTCAAAGAGATAAGAGGAAAGGATGTCATCATGCAGGAGATAAATAAATTTATAGAGAAAATCAAGCAATAAATGGGACAAGAAGACTTGGAAATCACTAAGAACATTATTCTACAATATGCAATTGGACCGGCCAAATTTCACATGAAATTATCTTGGCTATGGAATAGTGTACAATCCAACTCCAAATCCATACTGTAATATGCATTGGAGGTGAAGATGTGATATGTTGTGGAGTTACCAATTCAAGTCAAGATTGTCACAGCAAAGTTTAAAGCATGGCACTCATATATCACAAATGAACTCCATCTAGAAGCTATTGATTTGTTTCTTTCTCCTCTATGAGGACATTTTTTCTTAGTAGAGTTTTGTCTTACGTAGCCATGGTTTTATATGTAATTTGTCTTTTTAAATAATAATTCTAATGTAAATAAGTCCAAGAGACACATGTGGAATGTGAAGAGACACATATGGAATGTCAAGAGATATATATAGAATGTGAATAATCATGTTGGAAGTCCATAAGTCATAGAAGTTAAAGAGTCATGAGGAAACTCAAGGGTCATTGTCATTTGTTATAAATAGATCCTCATAACTCAAAAAAAGGGCTTGGATTATTAGATATTTTTCCTTGGCTTCGTTAGTGGTGCATAGGAGAGACAAGCATTCTTTGGAGAAGAAAGTTGTAGCTTGTTCCACTATTGGAGCTAGTGTTTCATCGATGTAAATGTGTTCTTGGAATCTTTCATTAATGGTCAAAAGCTCTTCAAGCCACCACCATTTCATGCATGTATTGTAAATGTAGTAAGACTATTATTTATATGTTTGTAGTATATGTCAATGTAATACATACTAAAGATAGTGAATTGTTTCACTGCTTTAGATATGGATCTTGTTGAATAGGCGTTGTTTATGCTTTCATGTTTGTTTTTTATCTTGTGAAATGATTAGTAGGTTAATCACCAAGTAGTTCTCCTTCTCTCATGTGCCCCTGATAGGAGAGTACTAGTACTTCCCTATTAGAGGCTTATCTCTCTCTATTGTTCGTGGAAGCTCCCTTTACACTCTACAATTTTTGTAACACAAATCTTACGTACTTGTTGCCCCAAATTTGTGTGTATGGTCTCTTGTGTATGTGTTGCATCCAAGGCATGCCTCTAAATCACTCGTAATGGTGGCCAAACCATATAACTGAATGGGGCTCCTATACCAAATGATGTGACATCTAATTGGGACTTCACATCAGGGATCTCCCCTGTATGTCTGTGGCATCCAACACCATTAACATATCCTTAATTATGCACAGGCACCCTCTAGGGGATATGAGTGAGTATTGACCAATATATGCCCTAGGTACAAAAAGCATGTCCCACTTGCTATCACCTATGTAAGGTCCCTAATATTATGGCCATTATGGTTACCGCCTACAACCAACTGATCTAAGGGAATACTCATGGGTTGGCTCCAAACAAAAGAAGGCTATCAAACTCGTAACCTCCTAAAAGAGACACTTGTATGTATGTATACCACAACAACAAGACAAAATGAAGTGGGGATATCACTCCATTGATCCTATCATGGTCTAATCCTTGACCCTTGTGTTAGAAGGGAATCCTAAGTCATTTCTGATTACAAATGAAGTTTGAACTCCCTAACACAAGACTCTAGTGTTTGTTTTATGGCCTCGAAGAGTGTCCTCTCCAACTTATTCGAAGGCACTCAAATCCTAAGATAATATTGGTGTGCCACCAAAGAATGAAAAAATGTTTGATAAATTTATTATTCATTACTTTTAGTGGTTTTTATTAATTCAAGCATTTATGGGATGAAACTTGATGGTGTTATTAAATCTATTCCAAAGAAAGAGATGCAAAATAAGAACATGCAATTCCTACCTTTGATGAAACTAATTAAATAAAATTTATATATTTCCAATTCGAAATGAATAAAAATTCTTACCACTCTCTCTTTTATCACTCTAAACATTCACTAATATATATAATCTTGATTGTTGGAGGAATGAGGCTAAGGAAAGTGAAAAAATAGTAAGAACTAAAAATTTCCTAACAAGTCACCCATCACAATACTACTCTATATCAAGTGCGCTTAACTGAAAAGCTATCATCCAATATGACACATTAATGTTGACATGATACAAGCTATTTAAGAATGCAACTTCATGAGTGACAAATAAATATATCGTAATGTGTGAGATAAATATTGCAAAAAACATTATAAAAATAATTTAGAATAAGTCACAACGTGTAAAATAAATATTGATATTATAAAGATAGCTCACAATATGGCACATGCCCAAGAGAGGTATTTCAAAAAAGTAATTAAAAAAACTCAAAAATTTATTGAATTGATAATATCCCATGAGAATACATTATGAGAAAAATCATGTTTTTCTCCCACTGAATTCCCATATTTATAATTTTTACCAGCGTCCATCGAGAGTTATCCCCTTTTACATTTCAAAATACCATGGGTAAATACCATGGTTTATAAAATACATGGGTGAATACCATGGGAAAATATAAAAAATTACGACACCATGCGTGAAGATTATAAATTATAATATCATAGGTAAATACCATGGTTTAGAAAAGTCCATGGGTGAATACCATGAGTGAGTATCATAATTGCCATGATAAAATTGAAATCATCATGATTAGATTATCACTCTAATATAATGATTTATTTTGTTTATTATCATGCCTTATCCATGGTTTTAACAACCATTTATAGAAAATAATTATTAACTGCGTAATTATTTTCCACTTGGACCAATTCTCCCCCCTTAAGAAGTAATGGTCCTCATTGCATTAAGTTCCTCCGAGGAAGCGTATCTTGAATAGGAGCATAATTGTGGGTTTGTGTATGACCTAAAAGCAAGTGCTATTGAAGATAAGGGTTTTTCATGGTTGACCCATAACTGTGGGTTTATGGATGACCCTTAACTGTGATGAATAAATATATGAGGATAGAGATACCTTGTAATATGTGTGGACCAACTATGATGCTGACAGTATACGACCTAGCAAATGGACTTCGGTGGTAAGGGTTTTGTGCAGTTAAACCATAACCATGATGAATGAAGATTTTAGGATAGGGATACCATGTACAATGCTTGTGGTGTGATGCTGACAGTGTGTGGCCTAGCAAATGGACTTCAGTGGCAAGGGTTTTGTGTGGTTGACCCATAACTATGTTGAGATAGTTCACTTTTTGATGTGCCCAATAGAGATTTGGTGGCTTATCTTTGTAAATTATTACCATCCAATGAGGTATTGTAAAGGCTTCCATAATGTCACTCATTTTTCATGCAAGTGCTTCCTCAAGCAAGAGTTTGACAGGATCTCCTACTCTATCATTTTTCTTTCCGTCCACCATGTGAGGTTGTTGGGTTCGGTGAGGACGATATTGTAAAGGTTGAAATAGTTCGAGTCTGAGCTCCTTGTACCTTGACCTCATTGGGGACATGTGAAAAATAATATACAACAGCAACCCCACTCTGATACCACTGCTCTTGGAGGAACGAGACCAAGGAAAGTGGCAAAATAGTAAGAATTAAAAATTCCCAACAAGTCGCCCATCCCAGTACTACTCTAGCTTGAGTGTGCATAGTTGTAAATTTCTCATCCAATCTAACACATTAATGTTGGCATGACCGAAGTTGTTTAAGAAATTCAACTTCATGAGTGACAAAGGAATATGTCATAATTTTTTAGATAAGTTTTGAAAAAAGACATTATAAAAATAATTGAGAATATGGCACAATGCGTAAAAGAAATATTGGTATTATAAAGATAACTCAGAATATGGAACATGTGAAAGAGAGGTATTTCATAAAAGTAATAAAAACAAACTCAAATATTTATTGAATTGATAATCTCCTATGAGACTATATTGTGAGAAAGAGCATGTTTTTATCCCAATGAATTCTCGTATTTTTAATTTTTACGGGTGTCTTTCCACTGAGAGTTGTCCCCTTTTACATTTAAAGATACCATGGGTAAATACCATGGTTTAAAAAATCCATGGGTTAATACCATGGGAAAATATAATAAATTACAACACTATGGGTAAATACAGATTGAGTGGGCCTAATGGTTAATAGCATGTGTTTCCTCCTAAGAGGTGAGGTTAGAGGTTCAAAACTAGAGGGGGGTTGAGTATGTATGCCTTCGTAGACTTAGCAGTCAAATCACTATGTGGAGGTGGAGGTGGGTCCCTTGTCTCACAAACAATGGGGTATCATACACCAATTTGGTGTCTTTACAAAATCTATGTGTGAATACCATGAGTGAGTATCAGAATTACGATGATAAAATTCAAATCATTGTGTGGTTATATTATCACTCTAATATTATGATTTATTTTTTTTATTATCATGCACTATCCATGGTTTAACAACCATTTATAGAAAATAATTATTAACTGCGGTAAATTTTTTCCACCTAGATCAAGATCTAAATCAAAAGACTCAAGAAATCAAAGGAAATCCAAAAGAAATAAGAAGAAAACATCACAAAAAACATAAAACCTTACCAAAAATAAAATATTAATCAATAGTATGAATGAAATTACTCAACACACTCACTACAATAGGAAAAAATTAAGGGATTAACATGACTATCATGGAAAAGGTGTAACTCATCCCCAATGTTAGTGTTGGGAACCAAACCATGGGTTAGATTCAAGACCCTAAAAATGACTTCATATCCATTAATTTTAAGTGAATTCGAGGGTAAATTTAATGATAAGTAGCTCTGGTGTATCATATCGAAGAGGAACCTAAGCCCCGGGATCAAGAATTTGCAAGAAAACTAAGAGATTGTAAGAAAAACCTCACAAAAACCCACATGGATCTACTGCAATGCTTTGTCAAGGACCCAACAAAATGTAGTACACTCTTTTACTAACTATGTAGGACATTGAAAAATGGCTCAATGATTTGTTAAGGCTATACAGGAAAGTTGAAATGGTTTTAGATCCATTTCCTAAGTTTTTAGGAAAAAATAATCAGATTGAACCCTCCCAAAGCTGCTAACTAAGACTCATAAGAAATAAATTTGAAGGAAGTAAATGAATGATGAATCAAAGACCAAATGAAAACAAATGGTAGACTCCCTATTGGAGTCACTAGTTCTATTTAGATAGATTCTACTCTACAAACAGAGAGTACTAATGCCCATAGGTCTACCCAATACCTATGCTAGCTAGCACTAGAGGCCTATTTAAACCATATGCGCATGCAATGCATATCCAAAAAATATAAGAGAAAGGATGGTAGACATGCCTTATATTTGAATGTGGATGGTTGATTTATTTGGTTTTTCAATCCCCTAAGATCGACCTCCTATCTCCTCACACTTGTATCCTACAAAACATCCAACCAAATCTACTATATTCTAACTAATATAAGAAATGTTAGCATGAACATCAATAAATCCAAAAATACATGCTCAACAGGAGATGAAAAAAAAATATAAGTGTGGGGGAAGAATAAATTCTTATTATACCATATTTTCTTATGTTAGTTTCACTCCTTTGTATCTAGCTCCTCCTCTCACCTAAGATCACAATTAGGCTCAATGTCGTTATAGGTTTATCACAAGGACTAGATTCTCATTTCAACAACGTGCATCTACATTCACTTCTATCTCTTTGCTCCATGGAGAACATTTCTTTTATATATGAGTTAATAAGAGTGATTTGATTAATACAATTATTGATTTTATTCACATTCCTTTCATCCTTATCTTCAAATTCTGACCATTTTTTACCCTGTCAATCCTTATCCATATGCTCTAGCAACCCTAACCATTGCAACGCTCTATTGTTGAGGTGTCAAAGCATTAAACTCTCCTTTCTAAGCCATCTAGGTCATCACAACTCTCCTTGTTGGTGCACAAGGGGTGTTTAATATAGAATAACTAAGTTTTTTGTAGGGTTTCCATGGAGATTTCCTTTCATTCCAACCTCCATTGTGGGATGCCTCCCTATTGGAACTAGGGGGTGTCATTTTGAGTTATAACAATAAATCATGGTTGATATAGATAAATCATTCAAGGTTAACAACCCATGTTATCCTTCTTTGGATGACGAGATCATGGAGTTGAATCAAAGAAATAATGGACCCCTCTATCATGAACCTTTAGTATGCCCAAATTTCTCTTTGCAAACTTGGATTTCTTCCAAGTCTATTATAGCACCTAAAGTTGTGTAGCAATACCTTCCCATAACTTCACCCTGAGATACAATCTATCCAATGAAACTAAATCCTACTCAACTAAGTTCATTCGGTAGTAGTTGTATGTCCAACTGTGGCATTTAAAACATCCTACCAATACTTTTCATAGCCAAAATTTTAATACCTATCCAACACAATGAATTATAAAGGACAATAGCATTCAAAAACATAACATTTCCACAAGAAATGTATTAAAATAACCTGAGATAGGTTCCTTAACCTCATTTATATGAATAATGTTACAATACCAAAGAGATGAGTGTGTCCAGCTACTTGCAACTAAAGAAATAACTACCTAGAAAAACTATCAATCTAACCCCTAAAGTTGGTGTAGGCTTGCCTCCTCTAGGTCCTATCTTCTTCTTATCACCCAACTAGTGTAGTGTTTCCTACTATGCCAAGCTTAGAACTTAGCACTATTATAGAAATCATTTTCACTTGTGCTAATGATAAATGCTTCTATGATAAGTTAACACCTTTGATATTTCTTCCTCTTTATGTGATAATTTCCTTTCACTTACAAACCCATTCAACTCTAAGGTGGACCCAACTGTCGCCTTATTCTAATCAAATACTCCCACATGACTTGTGCACTAATATTCACATCCAATGATGCCACATGCCTTCAATTATTCAAAGGTGTTCCTATATCCCATTGTATGTAGAAGTGTGTGCTTGGAAAGTTGCACCCAAGTGTAACATACATAAAATTTATATTAAAATAGAGTCAATTAAAATGATGTAATAATAATTTTAGGTAAATTATTATTAATATATAATAATAATATTCATGCCCTTTTCCAAGGACATGACGTATCATCACTTGTGTAATTATATGCATGACATATCCTTATAGGAGGAGTGAGTACTTTCCTTAGGAGTTCAAGAAAGTCAAGTCTCCTACGTATGATGGAGAGATGAAGAAGTTAGAAGATGCAGAGGCATGGTTTCTTGGGATGAAGAAATTATTTAGATTGCATAACTACTCAGAGAACATGAAATCCAAAATAGCTACCTTCAGTCTTAAAGGGAAAGCATACTAGTGGGAAGATGTGAAAAATGTCAAATACATTCGAGAAGAAGAGTTGATTTGGGGTGAGTTCGAGAGAATCTTCAAGAAGTACCTATCTAAGAGATATTATGATGACAAAGCTAAGGATTTTTATGATTTGCAAATGGGTTCAATAAAAAATGATGAGTATACTAGTAGGTTCCTGAGATTTTGAGGTATTTGTCTTACCTTAAGGATGGGAAAGAAAAGATTCAAAGCTTCATCAGTAGATTGCCAACAATATATAAATACCAGATTGAGTTTGATGAGCCTTAGTCAATAGAGGGAGCCATTAGGAAAGTTGAGCCTTGTTATGAGCAATCAAAGCATAAATCTGAGCCTCGGCATGATTTGAAGGGGAACGATAAAGTTAAAGGGAAGTGGGCACTGAAGCGCGGAAGACCTCAAGATATAGGTGAGAAAGAATTTTTTTCTCCTTATAAGAAGCATAATGCAACTGAGAAGTGATGTGGATCTTAAACTGGAGAGTAGAAGAATATAGGTGATGGTAGGGGACCATTATAGTGTTGGATTTGTAGAAAATATCATCACGAGAAGGACTTTCCATTGTACCAAGGTGGCAGGATTAAGATCTACATTGCTCAAGAGGTGCAGACAGTTGGGGATGTTGGAAATAACATTCCTCGGATTTATGCAGGTGTGGACAATAGGTGGGATAATCACCAAGAATCCATTATTGAGATGGAAGGTAAGCTCTGTGATCAATTTGTTTCTATTTTGATTAACCCTAGATCCAATTGTAGTTACGTTAATCTTGGCCTAGTGGATAAGTGTGGTTTGATAAAATAAGTGCATGCAGAGTCTTAGTTGGTGCAGATGGCTATAAGTACTAAGAAGAGATAATATTATAGGGAAAGAAGAATCCTACATTAGTGAGTATGGTTACAGCTATGTAAGCTAGGCATAGTTGGAGGAAGGGTTGTGTATTGTTTGCAGTCCATATTTCGAGTCGCAAGGGTAAGGATGTTGAGGATGTGGAACTGTTCAAGGGGTACCCTATATTGTAGCATTTTTAGGATGTATTCCTAGTAGAGACTTCAGAGTTACCACCTCATAGAGAAGTTTACTTTTCTATTGAGTTGGTACCAGGAGTAGGACCAACATCAAAGTTACCTTACTAGATGAGCACTCAAGATTTAGTGTAATTAAAGATGTAGTTGAAGGAAATGCTTGATAAGGGATACATTAGGCAAAGTGTATCACCTTGGGGTGCACCAATGTTGTTTGTGAAGAAGAAGGATGGTACTCAATACTTGAATTGAGGCTTCTGTGATTCATAATGGTTGAAAGAGTAGCTTTGGCGTAAATCACATGTAGACAAACATTTGTCAACGCGTTTCGAACCAACCAGTGTGGTTCATCGTCAGGACAAATTGAAGAAACGGATCGAGCCTAGCATGTTAAATAGACTGAGCAGAGATTCCAACGGCTAATTTTGCCTAAAGGACCCAGGTCAAAGTTAATTTAATATTTTAATATTATTATTGTTATTATTATTATAATTAATATTATTATTATCAATTTATAATGGAAATAAGCTAAATTAGGTCAAAATTATATATAAAATAAATTCATGGATAAGTTAAAAATTAATTTATTAATTTATTTAAAATAAAAATTAATTATATATAAATATTTTAATATTATTATTATTATTATTATTAATTTATAATTTATTTTATGGAAATAAGCTAAATTAGGTCAAAAATATATATAAAATAAATTCATGGTTAGTTTAAAAATTAATTT
>APFE030667378.1:2126-12451 GCA_000404065.3 Pinus taeda | reverse complement strand
AATATTAAATTAATTTGACCTGGGTCCTTTACTGAAAATTAGTCGTTGGAGTCTCTGCTCAGACTATTTAACATGCTAGGCTGGATCTGTTTCTTCAACTTGTCCTGACGATGAACCACACTGGTTGGTTCGAAACGCGTCGACAAATGTCTGTCTACATGTGATTTACGCCGAAGTTACTCTTTCAAGGATGGTACTCTTAGGTTGTGTATTAACTACAGGCGGTTGAAAAATGTGACAATCAAGAACATGTACCCTTTCCAGGAAATTCATGACTTGTTTGATAAGTTGAAGGGAACAGTAGTGTTCCCAAAGATTGATATGAGACTAGGATACCTTCACATGCACATCAAAGAAGAGGATATCTACAAGACTTCTTTCTGAACCAGGTATGGGCATTGTGAGTTTGTTGTGGTTCCTTTCAGTTTGACTAATGCTCCAACTACTTTCGTCTTCTTGATGAAAAGCATTTTGTGTCATTACTTGGACAAGTTTGTGATAGTATTCATTGATGATATATTGATATATTATAAGAATGAGGAAGAGCATGCATAACACCTGGCAATAGTGTTGAGATTTATAAGAGAGCGTCAGTTGTATGCCAAGCTTAGCAAATGAATTTTCTTTCAATCAGAGGTACATTACTTGGGGCATGTTTTCTCCAAAGAAGGCATAACAGTGGATTAAGAAAATATCAAAGATAGCATGGAATGAGAAGCTCCTAGGTCATATCATTCATGGGGCTGGTAGATTACTATAGAAAGTTCATCAAGAAAAGGAATTAGTAAAGGAAATACATTTTAATGTACAAAGCAATGTGTAGTGAGTTTTGAGCAGTTGAAGCAGTTGCTTACAAATGCTACAATTCTAAATATTACAGATTGAGATAAAGATTTTGTGGTATGTACAGATTCTTGCAAGAGGAACAGGTGGTGTGCTATGAGTCAAGGAAACTAAATGATCGTGAATAGTACTATATGAGTCACGATTTTTAGTTTGAAGTTATTATTCATGCCTTCAAGATGTGGAGGCATATCTTCTTGGCAGGAGATTTATTTTGATGAGTGACCAAGTGGACTGGGGTATCTATTTGACCAACCTAATATGAATGTCAGGCAAGATAGATGATTGGCTACCCTTAGTTAGTTTAACTTTGAGACGAGATAAATTAAAGGAAAGAAGATTAGGGTTGCGGATGCTCTTAGTATGAGAGTGATAGTAAACCATGTTGCAGTTGTGAGCTCTTATGGGACATATTTATAGGATCAGAATTTACAGGCAGGACAACAACATGACATGTATAATCTACTCAACCAAAGGTTACAATATGGTATACGTGAATATGATGTGGATTATCATCTGAGGGTAGATAGCTTGGTGAGATTTAGGGACAGGGTCTATGTGTTGGATGATAGTGAGATCAAGAAGCTTATCTTGAGGCAGTTTCATGTAAAGCCATATTCAAGTTACCCGAGATATCAGAAGACACTAACAGATGTGAAGAATTTTTACTATTGGTTGAATTTGAAGAAGTGGTAGAGTTTGTTGCTAGATGTCCAGACTGTTAGCAGGTGAAAGTTGAGTGTAAAAACCTAGTTGGTTTGTTATAGCCTATTATGATTCCAAAGTGGAAATGGGAGGTCATTTCCATAGATATCATTATAGGTTTTTCAAGGGCATCGAAGCAACATGATTCCATCATGGTTTTGATTGATAGGTTGAGCAAGATAGCTCACTTCATTCCAATTAAGACTATTAATTCAACGAACAAGGTAGCTCAAGTATTCATTAGGGAGATATTGGGATTGCATGGTATTCCTAAGAATATCATATCAGATAGAGATGCCAAGTTCACTTCCAGGTTTTGGAAGGAGTTTTTTGCAGGTTTGGGTAGAGGGTTGGCCTTCAACACAAATTATCATCCATAGACAGATGGAAAGATAGAGAGGATCAACAGGATACTAGAGGATGTGATGAGGATGTATGTCATGCACCAATAGAGGAGGTGGGAGGAGTATCTTCCATTGGTGGATTTGGCTTACAAAAATGGTTATCAGGAGTCACTGAGGATGTGTTTGTTTGGGGCACTATATGGGCTTAGTTGTATTACTTCTATCAACTGGAGTGATCTAGTGAACAGGGTGTTGATTGGACCAGAGATGTTGGTAGAGATGGAATAGGAAATGAAAGTTATCAAGAATAATATAAAGGTAGCACAAGATAGACAGAAGAGTTATGCAGTTCATCATGAGGCATTTAAGGAGTTTAAGGTTGGGGATCATGTGTACTTATGCATGAATCCCAATAAGAGATCCTTGAGGATTGGATCATGTGCCAAGTTGGTACCTCAGTATTATGGGCCTTTCAAGATCCTTGATAGGATTGGACCAGTCGATTACAGACTTGCATTGCCTTAGATAGTGAAATTCCATGATTTTTTCAATGTTTCATTACTTAAAAGATATGTGAAGGATGTTGATCATATTATTGATTGGTATGTATTGCAAGTGGAGCTATAAGGATAATTCCAGTTAGAACCTCAGTGCATATTGCAACGGAAAAAACTCATGCTCTAGAACCAACTCATCGAGAAAGTTAAAGTGAAATGGAATCACTTTGCACCCAATGAAGCGAAATGAGAGATGGTTGGTTAGATGCGAGCTATGTATCATTCATTATTTGTGAGTGGAGGCAAAAAAAATTTGGTGTATGTACATATTTATTTATGGTTGTTATTGTAAATAATACAATGAGCTATGTTATAAAGCTCCAATAAGTGGTACGGTTGTCATGTTGCCATGTTTGTCATGATGGTTTGCTTTGAGCAGGTTGTTCATTGTAAATACTACAATGAGTTGAGTTATAAATCTCTAAGGGTAGTATGTTTTTGTTTACAGTGGTTTTTGTTGGTTGTAGGTTTCGTAGAACACCGAATAAAGGAAGGATGAGAAAAAAAAGGAAAGCAAGGATCGAGAAAGGAGTTGGATCAGGCGGCTACAACAATATTATTTGTAGGTATTAAGTTACATGTATGATCTCCTTGTTATTTTTGGTATTCATGGTACATTCATGTGTGTATTTGGTCCATTTTTTATCATGGGCATGGGTGTTTCCCAGTTTGACAGTGGTTTCAGCCTTGCCTTGCCAATTCCTAGATGGCCATGGTTGATGTGATTCATTCTTGGTTGAGCTTTAGATTGTTAGAAGGTTTTGGATCTAGGTGAGGTGGTCTCAAGAAAATCCCAATGGTTGGTGGTGGAGATGGTTTTCTATGGGAAGCCCTCAATAGGTGGGTGGAGACAAGAAAATTCCTCTAGGGATGGTGAAGGAATTATGAGGCATCCAAGCTTGGTTTGGTTTTATGACTTGAATACTAGTTTATGTGAGATCATAGTAGTGTGAGGGTGGAGGTGGTTTAACCTTTGGATTACCTTGGTTGTTTATGGATTTATCTATCCCATGATATCCCACATTCATGCTTGGAATATGGCATGGGGGTGATTGGCTGAAAGAAAGATTTGGTTCAGCCTAATCTATGGTTGGTTGGTACATGGAAGACACTAAATTGGTTGGATTTTGCATATGTTAATACAAGCTATTTTACTCTTGTATTTTATGAGTAAAAATACTTTTTACGATTTGGCTTTGATGGTTGTTCTATCATTATTATTATTCTAGTTATATTTTGGTTATAAGCAGGGTTTTATGGCAGATTCCAATTATGTCTTTTATCATGTTTTGATTGGTAAATGAAACGTTATTGAATGCATGACCTAATAGATGTTATTTCATCTATTGTGAGAGGGAATTAGACCTTCTTGATGATTCTCAGATAAGTATCAAACCCCTATGTTTAGATATGCACTCATGACCTGTAGATTTCATGTTAACTACATGTTTTCCAAAATTACTATCATGGTTAGGCCTGGTTAGGTCAATTTCTTGACTAAGTTTTTCACTAATGGATTTTTCCTTATGTAATTCATCATTCTATAAAGTTAAATCAAGTTTTGGGAAGATGTTTGGATCCTAGCCCTAAAAAAGGTGGTTCAAATTGTAGGTTTGAATGCACATAACTGGGAATTATAAATTGTATTTTCTATGGGGAAGGGTTATCCATGTGGCTTGAGGGTTACATTCACTATTTTTCCTTGTTATACAAGTGAATAGGAGTCTATATCATTCAAAAAACAAGCTAACTTGGGGTTATGGCACCCAGAATGGTTGTTTGGCTATTGGGAGCCTGATAGCTCTTAAGGAAGGCCAATAAAGTTTCAGATTTTTTATTCCACTTCATTAAATATAATTAGGAGGTTGAGTCATGTCCTTGTAGCCCTCATCTCATGTTTACCCTAGTAGGCTAGTGAAAGTGGGTAAATGTGGGAGGGGTACTTATAGCATCCTCATAATATGTGACATACCAGTTAAACTCAATGTTCCTCTTGCTTGACATATATATCTTGTAAGGTTTAGAATTTTCAAAATAACCAACAAACATACCTTTCTTTAATAAAGCTTCTAGATTTTACCTCTTCTCCTTTGGTACATTAAAGTATATAGGAAACTAAATATTCTCAAGTCCAACTTCTGGTTTCATACATGTAAATACTTCTTCAGGAATCTTACTTCGCTATGCATGACACAGACTCATATTTTGGACATACATAGTAGTATTTGTAGCTTCTCCCCATAGAATCATGAGAATTTTTTTCTCATGACTGATCACTTCAGATGCTTCCAAAATAGTCATGTTCTTCCTCTCAGTAACTCCATTTTGTTGAGGGTTGTATGGAATAATGACATCGTTCTTAATCACAGACTCTCTGTGGAAGTATTTAAACTCATTTGAAATATATTATCCTCCATTTTTTATCCTCGGGATCTTGATATATTTTCTTGTTTGATTTTCCACAAGGGTCTTTAAATTCTTTAATACATCAAAAACCTAATCCTTGGTATTCATGATTAAAATCCAATTTTTATGAGAGACATCATCAACAAATATCAAATAATATAAATATCCTCCAAGAGATTTCACTAGCATGGGCCCATAAAGATTAGAATGAATAAGATGAAGGATCTCTTTAGATCTGCTAATAGTAGAAGGGAATGGTCCCTTAACATTCTTCCAACTAGCACATCCCTGGCATACACCTTCATGATCAACCTACATCCAAGGTATCCCTATAACCATCCTACTCACTATAGGAAAATATTTGTAATGAAGGTAAGAAAATATATGGTGCCAAAGTTCACACATATTTTCACTATGATTGACCAATGCTTGAATTGGACATCCAAAAACTTTGTATATGCCATCATCCCTGACACCCGTTGTGAAGGCTACCCTCATACTAGAATTCCTCAGCCAAGAAAGTACTTTACCATCAACGAATTCAAATCTAAACCTTTGTCTTCAATGGGAGAGATGGAGACAAGATTCTTCTTTAGCCTTCACACATACAACACATATTGTAGGAGAATGGTCTGACTAGAATTCAAATGAAAAGAAGTAGCAACAGACCCTTTGACATCATGATTATAAATATTCCCAAGTAAAATTTTTAAATTGGACTCCCTCTCAACCAAATTAGAGAGGACTTCACGATACCTAGTGAAATTTCTAGATGCCCCACTATCCACCAACTAGCTATCAATGCTATATGAAGAAGAGCTAGAAAGAGCAACAACAAGAACATATTCAGATTGAGAACTTGAAACATTATTAGCATACCTCAAAGTTTCATTCCTCTTTTGAGGGCACTGGGGCTCTTTAATATTTGCATGGGTACCAAGGCCTCGTATTTTCCTTCTATAGTCGAAGTAGTTGGTGTTGCCATTGTTGTTGTAATTGATGGAGGACCTTTGAGCATTCCTTATGTTGAGTCCCAAACTTGCATCTTCCCTATACACCTTTTTAGCCTTTTTTTCCAATTACCTGAACCTCCAAGCTATAAAATCATTGCATATTAGTTTAAAAATAGCATATAAAATGGTTTCCTAACTATGTCATGTGACTGCTATTTGATTTAGATTTTTGCTCAGCCATTTGTGGAATCTTGTCACTTTCCTCACCCAGCTCAACTTTTTGCAGCCTTTTTGTTGAAGTCTATGTTACAAGTGTCTACTGGAGAATCCGGCCACATGGGCAAGTTGCAAATGTTGTGAACATGGAACGTGTCCCCTTGGTTTAGCTGAATCACTCACAGGAGACCGTGGTCAAAGACAGTCAAGCGGTGGTCAACCTAAGAGTTTTACGGTGGCAGAACTCTATTTTTCACCACGGGAAGAATTGCGTGGCAAATTCCTAAATCCTAGGAGGCGTGCTAACGCCTATGGACTGCTCCGTGAACCAAATCTAACATCCACCCTCCTTGGATTTAATTTTCACGGCTACCATACAGTTAGGTTTCCGGACGTGGTCATTCACGTGTCTGTTTATCAGCGCAGATTTTAGGAAGTAGTTGTGTCATTTCCTATTATAAATAAAGCATTCTCATACGCATATTAGCTAGATTTTCGTATGCAATTTTGACTATTTTACGAGCCCACTGTGCCTTGACTTAATCCTTATATATGACAGCATTTTAATACATGAGAAGACATTGTTTTTAAGCTCAATTCATGGTTGATTTCTGATTGGCCAAGGTTGCAGAGGGCCCCTGTACACCAAAGTTCTGTAATTATTGTATAGTTTCATGCTTTCTTCATTTACGTTCCTGATGCCATAATCGTTTGCTTGTATATATTACACTACTTATGGTATTCATGTTGATTGTTGTCCATAGTTTATTTTATGCTTTCTAATGATTGTTAATTGATCAATGTCTTTATTTCAGGTTCCAATAGATAGCCTGGGAAAGTGCACATAGCTTTTTAATGACTAATGACATGATGGAATTATCTTGTCGTTATGCTGATTTATTTTCTTAGTTCTAATTCCAGCACTGTTTATTACTTTCAGTTTTGTTTTTTTCATTTACTTTTCTGCAAGATATATATTAGACTACTCATGTCATTTTCATTTACCTCCTATAGCCAGAGCGATTCGAATGGTGAGGGATTGAAGTATGAAGGCGTAGTTTGATATTAGTTTATTTTTTTGCAAGTTAGTGATTAGTTACTCATGTCATTTTCAGTTACCTCCTATAGCCAGAGAGAGTCGAATGGTGAGGGATTGAAGTATGAATGCGTAGTTTGATCTTAGTTTCATTTTATTCAATTTAGATATCAGATTACTCAATTTGTTTATGATTAACTCCTATAGCCAGAGCGAGTCGAATGGTGAGGGGTCAGAATATGAGTTGATGTAATATGATTTAGTTTACTTTGCTTACAGTTTTTGAATTTCTTTGAGTTCAATTTTCTTTTTATACAGCAACAAGGATACTAGGTTTCATAGTCACTAGCTCACTGTTTGGTTTAATTAGAATTTAGGTACATTTTTATTTTTTCTTAGTAATTGATTTCATCATTGCAAGTTTGGAAACCTTTTTGAAAAATTTGAAGTTTGGAAATTATTTTAAAGGTCACCATTGCCTTGAACACTTATATCCATACTTTATTTTTAGAATTTCCATCTCACATTAGGGAATCAACAAGAAGATAAACCCAAAAACAAACCAAAAATCAAAAACGACAAAGAAGTAAGAAATCGGTTATCTTGCATATATAGTGCACTTCACTTCAGCAGTTTACGACTCCCAGATTGAAAATTTATATAGCAATTTAGGACACACTAAATTGACCAAACATTTGGCACCATTACCAGGGAAGTGAAACTAGGTAGCCAATTTCTTAAAAAAAAAAAAACAAGAAAATTTCAAGGAAAGTAAAAATTGATGACTTCTCAAGGTATGCTCTCCTCTTGCACTTAGTGTGACCTGGAGGATCAGAAAGAGAGTTATTTGTTCAGTAATTTCTTGAGTATGCTGTCTTCTTGCACCTAAAGTGATCTGGAAGATCAGAAAGAGAATTATTAGCCCGACTTCAAGAAAAATAAAAAAATGACATGCATAGAGCAAGAGATTCTAGGGGAAGGTTTATAGCTAGGGCCAAGAGTTCAATATTTACAACTCCATCTACTTCAAGGTATAGACAAGATACACCTCCATCATCTCCAACTCACACTCCTAGCCTTAGGATTCCTGGAATTCAAGAGGCAGTAGCTGAATTAGGAGACACTCCCACACTATCCACCGAATCTGAGTTAGGAAAATACCCTTTCTTTACTTCTACAGGAAAACACATGTTGGCATTATGGTACATATGTTGTACTTGATGGCAACCCTCTCATACAAATGACAGATCATAGTGCAACAGGCCAGTAGCAAAGATTGATGATCAGCCTACTTAGAATGGAAGAAAATAAGGGGTTCACAGGTACACGATTCAAAAGGTGCGAACCTGCAAGCACGCCATTCAAAAAGTGCGGATATGTTCGCAGAACTCCCACACAAAAGTTGCGAACCTAAAATGCACAGACTTTCATGTAGAGAAAAATGCGCGTCTTATGTTTGGTCCATGGTATTTAGTCCGACGTTTTTGATCCTATGGTTTTGGTCTGTGGTTTTGGCATCTAAAATATTAAACCCAGGTTTTGGATCCCTTGTATTGGTTTTCTATGGTTTTGATCCATGGTTTGAGTAAGGGATTGCCTACAAAAAGGAAAGGAGATCATTTGGCTATGTACTTGAAAATTGAATATCGTAAGATCTAAAATTTTGGGTGATCGGTTTGAAAAGATAGATCTAGATAAAAGAGAAATCTGTAAATTGTAAGGCGGATCTATTGATAGGTCGTGATCTCTTTGGCGCATGTTCATTTCAATGGATCTGACAGTCTGTGGCACATTGGAGGAATGAGAATTTGGCTCTATACAGAGGTCCGCAGGCGATCCAAAGCTTAGGTGCGGAGGAACGCAACACAGCAGAAGGCGCAGGAACGCAACGCAGCAGAAGGCGTAGATGCGGAGGAATGTAGCGCAGCAGAAGGCGCTGGTGCAGAGGAACACAGTGCAGCAAAAGGCACAGGTGCGGAGGAATGCAGCGCAGCAGAAGGTACATGTGTGGAGGTGCGCAGTTGAATCAGCAGAGTAGGTGCAGAGCTGCGCAGTCTTTTCACGGCAGAAGTGCAGATATCCGCAGGTTCCCTTCGGTGAAGTTGCGTACCTTTTCCTTGAAATATATTTTAGCAGTATTTTACCTATTTCTGCAGAGATCTGGGTTTAAATTGGTGGCTGGTTACTAGTGATATTTTCTGGTTACTGCATTCTGAGAAGTTAATTGTTTAAAGGAGATTCAGTGATGCACATGTACTTGATGTTTTGGATCCAGTTTGAAAATTTATGAAATGTGGTCCCTGGAAGAAAGAGAAGGTAGTAGCCTTCTATAGGTCACCACCTACATACTAGTATCTTAGCTAGTACAAGAACTAAGGGGGTTGTAGCTCCCTTCCAGGAGAAGCTGGAAAACGAGAGAGGGTTGTAGCTCTTTGCAGGTTGCAACTTGCGTACTGGCAAAGGACTACACCAGTACAAAATCATTGTAAAAGAAGTTTCTAATTGAAAGAAGATAGATACATATTGCAGTAGGTGGTTTTCACCTACATTAGGTTTCCACCTTATATCTAGTGTTCTTTGGTGTGATTATCTGTTTTTCCTGTTCTTGCTCATTATTATATGGTACTGACATACAAAATAATGATCAATCTCTGAAGAATAAATTAAAGTATAAATCTGGAAGATATATTGAAAATAATTTGATAATACTGATTCACCCCCCTCTCAGTATTATTTCCAACAATTGGTATCAGAGCAGGTCCTTCAGAAGAAGCTTGATTGCTTGAAGGAAGATATTTCATCATGAGCAACTACGAGAGGGAAGCATCAATCAGGCCACCGATTTTTGATGGGAAAAATTTCATATATTGGGAGGTAAGAGTTACTGCCTATCTTCAATCTTTTGGTACAGAAGTCTGGGATATCATAGATACAGGGTATACTTTTCCATCAGCAACTCCTACAAATCCGGCTGAGAAGAAGAAATATGAAACAAATGCAAAGGCGGTCAATACTCTATTAGGATGTCTATCTCAATCAGAATTTGCCAAGGTTGCAGTATAAATCCGCAAAAGAAATATGGGACAAGATTGTACTGAGCTATAAAGGAGATGATCAAGTAAAATGAGCAAAACTTCAAACCCTCATAATTCAGTATGAAAATCTCAGAATGCATAATGATGAAAGTGTGGCTAACTATTTCCTTCGTGTAGATGAGATTGTTAATTGTATGAAAAACTTGGGTGAAGAAATAAAAGAGGCTGTT
>APFE030667377.1:2624-21030 GCA_000404065.3 Pinus taeda | reverse complement strand
ATATTAATATAATTTAAAATATATATTTTTATTAATTGTGGAAAGGTTTCTTTTCCAATTTAAGATGGAAGAGGATTTGTTGATTTTTTATATTTTATTTTTTAATTAAGAGTTTAGATTGATTTTCAAGGGAATATGCTTAACATATGCTTAATTTTAATGTTTATCTATAATGTATGATGGAGTTTGTTAAGTTGCATTGGTTTTTAATAAATTAAAAAAATAGATTTGTGGCTCCCTCTCCACTGATTTCCTAGGGATTTAAGATTACTCCAATTTTAATAAGTTCCTCATTATTATTTATAACAATCGTTTATATATAAACAAATTTTATTTAGCAAAATGGTCCATTACTTTTAATAAATTTAAAAGATTAGTTCCTCATTATTATTTATAACATTCATTCCTCATTATTATTTATAGCATTCATTTATATAAAAGCAAATTTTGCAAATGGACCATTTTACAATAACACTTGTAATTGTTTTTCTTAAGTTAAAGTTGAGCATAACTTTTTTATACATGGTTAATCAAGTAAATGTGTGCATCAATAAGATATTGGCCGGGTTGCAATAGTTTTCTTTTTTATATTTGAAGCTTTTGGCTATATCAACCTCATTAATATTTTTAATATGGTTGTACTAGTTAAGTAGATAAGTGTGTTTATTTTATAATAAAGATTTTCAAAATTTATTTAATTATAAAATTTACAAACTGCATTACAAGGATTTTAATTTTTTGTGGAATATTTTGAATATAATAGGATAAGTCAAAATTTATCTCAAATCTAATTATGTCTTTTTTACTTTCTAATTTAATTAACCAAAATATCATTTGCACAAGTATCATTGAACTTTTAATGTTTATTATTGTTTTACTAAGTTTTTCTTGCAATATATTTTTTAAGTGTATATTTACCTTTATCTTATATTATCGTTTTTATAATAATACTAATATAATAGTTAAATTTTTTTTGTTTTTTTTTTTTTTTTTAATGTGAGAATTATTTTGTCTTTGAATATATTGATAATTTTTATAATTTACAATAATTTAAAATAAAGTTAGAAATTATTTATTTGGAATGTGAAATGCCAATAAAATAACTGTTTAATATATATATAAATTAACTGTTTAATTTATAATAATTATTGTTATATAAAAAATAAAGAAAATTGATTTAAACACGAACTTAACTACAATTTTTTTTATTTTTATTTTAAAATTATAAAATAAATTTAAATGAAATATATATATATATAATATATATATATATAATATATATATATATATAATAAAAAGTATTTTTTTCTTTGTTCTACGGAGATGGGGATTATGTGAGTCATTAAGATTGGGTGGACATTTAGAGATGGTCAACTTTAGTTCACTTTATGATGGTTGATCGAATCAGTTCTTTGTGGTTTTTTCTTTCATTATTTTTTTTTTTAATTTGAGGTTTATCCGGACTTCATTTCTTGTCCTCATTGAGATTGTATGTATTGGAGTTTATGTTCTATGAAATGTGTCTCGGCATGGGCGTTTCTTAATCAGTTGGAGATTTTGTTCCCCATACTTTGTTTTATGTTACATCAAATAAAAAATAATTAGCGGAAATTTTGTGGATATCTTGTTGTCCTATATTGTCTTATATGTGCATTTTAGGTTGGTATGTCATTTTAGGTTTAGTGTCCCATGCCTTAAGCTATGTTAAAGTCCAAAGAAGATTTCTTTGGTTTAGTTGAATTTTTATATTTTTTTAGTTGAATTCTTATGACTATATTGTCGTTATATAGGCTTATCTCCATTTTTAGAACATTGTGTGTTTGTTGTATTTGTCTTGTTAGGTTGGAATGTGATTCTAGATTGTTGCGAAAATTTTAATTTGGTTTTTTGGAAGTGTTTTTTTTGGTTGTTTTTGTTAAATGTGAGACTAAATCAAAGTCAAAGTTTTCCACATTTAAGGTATGGGTAATTTATGGTATTGTGCTGATAGTATCGTAAAGAAGTCTATTTTTATAGGGTATGAGAAAAAGAGCCGGTGAAATGTAATATTTTATTGTTATTGTAATAAAAAAGTTCTAATCCCTTTTCCCATGACTTTTCTCTAAATAGGGTTTTCTAGGGAAATCATGTGACAAATATATGAGTTAAATTTTATTTTTTAATTTTGTTAGTTGTCTTTTATTAACAACTGGTATCAAAGTTGTAGGTTTTTATTGTTAATGGTGTAAGCTAGTTTTGCTTAGCAGTATATGGAGAAGTTGAATGGGGCCAATTTCGCCCTATGGAAATCACAAATGGAGGATACACTGATTTTGAAATATCAATTTTTGCCAATTAAAGGAGTGGCAAAGAAACCCTCAATAATGACATATGAAGCTTGGATGTCGTTGAATAAGAAAACCATTACTACAATTTAGTGTGCCCAACAAAGAGTGTTTACTTTAATGTAGTGGGCAAGAAGATAGAAAAATGGCTACGGAAGAAGCTACATGATTTGTATGAGAAGAATACGACATCAAATAAAGTCTTCCTAACAAAGAAGCTACATAACCTCATTGAGATGGAGGGTGATTCAGTTTAGAGCATTTGAATGAATTTAATATAATATCAATCATCTCCCCTCTGTCAAAATTGTTTTGGACAATGAAATAAAAGTCATCCTACTTATGTGTTCCATGCCAAATCGCTGGGAGAATTTGATTGTAGTTATGATCTAGGAGGATACAAAAAGGCTCAAAATTTGAAGTCCTCGAATCTTAGAAAAACTAGCATCAAGTCGTAGATCTCAACAAGATGATTCCAGTAGCGTCAACAACACCTCAATCCAAGTCCATATGAAAAAGTTATGTTCAATTGAAGTTTTTGGCAAACACTAAAAAATTTGGCACTGACAGTGCCACCTGGCATCACCAAAAAGCACCACATGGCACCACCAAGGAGTTGCCATATGTCAACCATCGGACGCTCCATGTGGCATGACATGACATCCTTATGGGAAGATGACGTGGTAGGACAAAGTGATTGGGCACATACATTGGCCAATAGGAAGGTGTCACATGGAACCCAGTTGGTGGCCAAAGATACTCAGGCCAACTACACGCACGTCCTATAACTAGTGGAAAGTTGGAAAGCCACCAATTTGGCAGCCCTGCCAACCCCAATTATATATGGTTAATACTTATCCAACACACCATTCAAATAAATGGTCTAATTAAAATAATACGTCAAGGTCCCACGGGGTTTGACCCTGGGACCTCACCCACCAACAACGAACTCGCACACATATAATAGCCAATGCTTCCTAAGTGGGGGCTTTCGAAACTTTGCCCACCATACATATATAATGATTCCATTTTCATTCGCATGGAGAGAAGGTCAGACCACAGAGGGCTGAGCGAAACTCAGGGTAGAGACAATGGAACCAAGCGGGGCGGGCACATTTTTCAAGATAGATTCCAACCAATATTCTTCAAGAATATTCCTAGAATATTCTAATATGTTATGACAGTCTTGAAGATTCCCATGGGGTCCAGAGGTGAAGGTGACAAAACCATGTGAAGTTTATTGTAAATTTTCACGAAATTTCGAGATAAATCAACTGGTGCAGTCATAATTGATATCCAAGCAACAATTTTTTGGGTCATCCCCAAATGTGAGGTATTGCCATGTATTTTTCAATGTAATTGCCATTATTTTGTTGAGATAATATAGAGGCTTCTCCACTTTGAAGCTAGGCTTGGAGACGTAGCTCACACATTGTGAGTGAACTCCATTATCAAGTCTTGGTGCATTGTCTATATTGTCTTCTTTTTGTGTTACTTCTTCACGAATGTTGCATTTATGGTATTTTCATACTCTTTAAGCAATTTTTTTAACATCACCAAATGAAATATCTTGGATCATGTTGGTATTAGAGTGGTCTTCTTTAGTGTGGATTATGGGTGTGGATGCTTACCGAGGCCAAACTCAAAGAGGGTGAAGGAAAACTCAAGTATTTTGATCCCAAGATTGGATTAGCAACATGAAGAAAGAAAATGGAGGATAATGACTTGCGCATAGAAAATGAGCATCCTTTCCACAAGGCCTTCTACGAGATGGAAGATCCGGTGGAAAAGTTGTTTGCAAATTATGAAAGAAGAAAGGAAATAGAGGGCAAGAAAGAGGGAGCTCCAGTAGATGATAATGTGTCAGTACACCGAGGAGGTGGAGGAGAACCTCTTGAATTTCCATCTTCAAGTTCAAACTAGACTTCCTCGTCCCCTCATTCTCATCATTCAAATAGTCATAAAAAAATGCTTCTAAAAACACATTTTTAAAGTTAGATGTGAAATTTGGTTTTCCCATATTCAATGGAGAAGCTAATGCAAAGAAACTAAACAATTGGATTAGAAAGATTGAAGTCTACTACCATATACAATAGATCAAAGAGGACAAAGCAAAGATTTAGTTGACATCTCTTCGGTTGGGAGGCATAACTCTTGTATGGTGGGAGAGCAAACTTTAGAAAGGTAGTCAACATAATTGTAACTCCTTTCATCATGGTTTGAGTTTGTTTCCGCATTAACATGGAAATTTTACCCATTGGGTTATAGTTAAAAGCCATGATGGAATGGAAAAACTTGAAACGGGGTAAAGGTTAGAATGTTCAAAGTTTTACAGAAGAGGTTAGGAAGCAAACATTTGCATTGAATTTTCCTTTAGACCCACCAGAAACTTTGATGAAATACATTGGCACTTTACACAACTATCTTTATCACTCATTGTTGTTGTTTGATCATGTTATCGCATTGTTTAGTATGATTTTTTTTAAAGCACTAACAACGGGTGTGTCATCACAAATTTGTAATAAACTGGGTTAAAATGCTGACAACAGGAGTGTCAGCTCAATTTTGTAAAAATGTTCAGTTAAAACTCAGTTTTTTCTTGTAAAAGACAATAAATTTGAGCGCGATTTTTGAACAATTGGAAATGAATTATCCAAATATGAAATAGGATTTTGTCAACAATAGAGCGATTAACAAAATATCTCTCTGTTTTTACACAAGTGTCACAACTTGAAATATTTGAAGGGATCTTTCAAGTCTATTTTTCAGGATTTTGCAATCCTATTTTAGTAATTGTTTTCAAAATCAGTTATCGAACAAATGAAAACGAATTTTTCAAAAGAAAAAAGAGGTTTTTTTTCCATAATAGACCCATTTAAAAAAATTGTCTCTTGGTTTTCTAACAACTATCACAGTTTCGGACTTTCAAAGGGATCACTAGACCTTTTTTTCAGGGTTTCATGAGGAAAAAGCTCATGGATAGTTGTTGACTTGGATGCCACCTCATCAAATTTGAATTGGTGATCCTTATCTCCAGCCATGACTCCAGCAACAACATGATATTTAGATGCAAATAGGCTTGGAAAGATATTTCATATACATGTATTTGATAAAATACACTGTTATTTTTAGATTTTGTAATTAATGATGAGCTAAATTTATGTTTAAGCTATACTCTTTTCTATAAAGACAATTTCTGAAGAATTGGAAAGGGTTGGAATTTTTTAGCAGGAGTTTGATATATTTTGTATACAGTTTGACATTAGTAAAAGCTACTACAACCAGTGTTATTTGTTCACATATTCAAATATTCTTGTGTGATGGTTTTTCGGCCTATCTCCTAGTAGTTGCTATCTTTTTATTTCATTATCTTCTCCCACATGTCTTATACATTTTGGAAATTAAGTTATTAAAGATGAACTCTATTTATCAACTCAATTTTACTAATACCAAACTGTTACATGTTTTCCACTTAGACATCTTAAACATAATTGATTAATTTATTTGTTTTTGGTATTTTATTTCTACTTGCTTCTATCACAACTAAATGATAAATTGTCTAAGAAAGTTGTTGCTACCTTGTCTTTGTATTTTGTTCATGTAGCCTATAAGTAGTAACTCATTGTCAAACAAACTCCATGCCCAATGGTTTTTCTGTCATTTTCCATACCAACGTTGTTCAAATCCAATTAGATCTAGTTAATGTGTTGAATACATAACCAATTGTTATGACTGAGTTATAGAAGGAATGCCCCTTTAGATTGAAAGGGATAGATTTCAATCCAAAATATTGGTTAGAGGTTACCTTAGAGGTTTTACTACAACCAGAGTTTTCTCTAAGTGATAACGTTTTGGCATTGTTGTTGAGGAGGTGAAGTTTCATGTCAAATCATCCCTGGGAGAACGAAAAAGAAGTTGTTATGATTGTTGATGGTGAAAAATGGTCATATATCAATCAAGTTGTGCATCATTCACTTGACGACTCCATTCTCAACTGAATCTAGAGCTCAAAGCTTTAATGACGACTCCACTAGTCAAAGACTCAGTTGTTTGAAGAACTCTTTGGTGACTCCACTATCTTGAGATGGATCCACAATCTACAAGGTATCCTCCTATGAATCGTGCTCATATTCCTAATTTTCCAAACCGTATTCTTCGTATAGATTGGCAAGTATATTTGCCAAGATTCAAAGATGAGGACATGGATGATGTTGCTCTTCATTTAGTGAAATTTTATATGCATATAGATAGGCTTGGGGTTAAATTCCATGAAGATTGCTTAATGAAAATTTTTATGGAAACCCTAGAAGAAAAGGTAAGATCCTGGTACGAAAGGTTGCCACCTACTAGTCTTTATTCTCTTGAAGATTTTCATATTGTTTTGTAGAGGAATTATAAGGAATGCTCCCAATCTTCATCACTTTTTGGGAATTGTCGTGAATCTTTCGAAAGATTTATTCAATATGCGGAAATTGACATTGATAATGAAGATTTAATGGATGAAGAAATAAAATAAGCCCTTTCTGAATTATCTTCTCATTAGGAGGAAATAGTAGACGATGACTGCCATCATACTTAGGAAAATATTCAACATGAAGTAGTTTATGTTTTGGTTATAGATGAAGGAAATCAAGACCTTAATTTTCAGACTCATTGGGCCTTCCCTTGTTGAAGAAAGCCAACAATATTTTCATATTTTAAATTACCAAGTTAGGAATGAAAAATTTCAGTCGAACTGTTCTTTATATCATTAATTTTTTGAATATATGTTGCAAAAGAAACTTGTGAAAAACGGAGTTCTGAAATCGCATGGTTGGAAAATCTAGACAATTCGGCAATTCGTGACAATTATGAATTAAAGTTTAATGAAAACAGTGAAGAAGAAACAGTTGTCCTAGATTCCTTTGAAAACAAAGATGTCATTCAGGAACTTGCACCTTTTGAAGTAAAAAATTCATAATTTTTTTACAGTCACAAGGATATTCCTTTTATGAATAATGTAGTTGTTGTGTTTGAAGATTTACAAGAATGTATAAATTTTTCTCTCGAGATGGATGATAAAGAAGATAAGCATATGCTTGATATTTGTTTTGAAAACGATCTTGATTTTAATGAAATGGAGCAACGAATAGAAACTATAGATCACGATTGTCGTCTTCTTTTTGCTGATCAACAAGAAGTATTTGTTCATGTTTTCGATGACACTCTTGCAAACTTGTTGAAATCATTGGTTAAGGTGAATTTTGCAGATTTCATGAGTTATGGGGATAAATTCACTAAGCATGTTGAGTTGTCATTTTTTTAAATTCTCTCTCATTGAAGGAGATGAAAACAGTTTTCAGTCAAAGAATCAACAATTTGAGATAAGTTGTTTTTAGTTGATTGGAATAAAGTAGGAAATTATACATAAATAAGCTCACAAGTTTGAGAATCCTTTCATTTTGGAATTTTAGCTTTTAATTTTCAACAGTTGGTGTTCAGGTTAATACTAGACTTTGAGTGTGGATTTGATTATAGTAGTAGTGAATTTTTAGCATTTTTCAGTTTGATTTTCAGCAGTGAATTTTTACAATACATTTTTTAGTTTTAGCTCTGTGTAGTTGTGATTTTTATATTATATAGTTTTATTTAAGTCAATTTCAAGTCAAGTTACAGTGCAGATTGTAAGTTGATGTTGTTGAGTTGGGATCAACTTAGGATCAGGCCTCGAGTTTGTAGGGGTCCTTGCTGCCATCTACGACCCACAACATCCCGTTGAAGCTAGTTGTTATCATACTGTTTAGTCTGAATTTTTTTTAAATCACTAAAAATGGGAGTGTCAACACAAATTTGTAATAAACAAGGTCAAAAAGTTAACAATGGGAGTGTCAAGGCATTTTTGTAAAAATGGTCAGTTAAAATTTAGTTTTTTCCTATAAAAGGATGTAAATTCGGATGTGGTTTTTGAACATATGGAAATGGATTTTCCAAATCTAAAAGAGGCTTTTATCGAAAATGAATCCACTAAAAAAAACCTCTCTCTGTTTTTACACATATGTCACAATTTGAAATATTCGAAGGGATCTTTCAATCCTATTTTTCAGGATTTTGCAATCTTGTTTTAGTAATTGTTTTCAAAATCAGATTCCGAAGAAATGTGAACAAATTTTGGAAAACCAAAAGAGGTTTTTTTCCATAACGGGCCCATTTAAAACATGCTCTCTTAGTTTTGTAACAACTATCATGGTTTTCGAGTTTCAGAAGGATCATTGAACCCTATTTTTCAAGATTTCGTGAGGAAAAAGCTCATGGACAATTGTTGACTTGAATGCCACCTCATTAAATTCCAATTAGTGATCCTTATCTCCATCCATGAATCCAACAATAACATGATATTTAGATGTAGATAGGCTTGGAAAGATATTTCATATGCATGTATTTGATAAAATACACTGTTATTTTTAGATTTTGTAATTAAGGATGAGCTAGATTTATGTTTTAGTTATAGTCTTCTCTATAAAGACAAATTCTGAAGAATGAGAAAGGGTTGGAATTTCTTTATAGGACTTTGATATATTTTGTACACAGTTTGACATTAATAGAAGCTACTGCAGCCAGCACTATTTTTTCAGAAATTTAGAGATTCTTGTGTGATGGTTTTCTGGTCTGTTTCTTAGTAATCGTTATCTTTTTGTTTCATTATCTTTTCCCCCACATGTATTCTACATGTTGGAAATTAAGTTATTAAAGATGAACTCTATTTATAAGCTCAGTTTTACTAATACCAAACTGCTACATATTTTCCACTTAGATATATTAAACATAATTCATTAATTGCCTGTTTGTGGTATTTATTTCAATTTTCTTCTATCATAGCTAAATGATAAACTGTCTAACAAAGTTGTTGCTACCCTATCTTTGTATTTTCTTCATATAGCCTGTAAGAAGTAACTCATTGTCAAACATACTCCATGCCTAATGGTTTTTCTGTCCTTTTCCATACCAACGTTGTTAGTAAATAAGCTCACAAGTCTGAGCATCCTTTTATTTTTGCATTTCGACTTTTAGTTTTAAGTAGCTGGTGTTTAGGTTGATACGAAAGTTTGAGTGTGGATTTGATTACAGTAGTAGTTAATTTTCAACATTTTTTAGTTTGATTTTTAGCAATGAATTTTACAGTACATTTTTTAGTTTCGGTAATGTGTAGTTGTGATTTTTAGTTTTTATAGTTTGATTTTAGTTGATTTTCAAGTTGCAGGTATTGAGTTGGGATCAATCTAATTGATCAGGCCTATGGTCTATAGGGGTTCTTGCTGCCATCTATGATCGATGGCATCCCCGTGAAGCCAATTGTTATCAGATTGTTTAGTTTGATTTTTTTTAAAAGCACTGACAACAGGAGTGTCAGTGCAAATTTGTAATAAACAAGGTTAAAACGTTGACAACGGGAGTGTGAGAGCATTTTTGTAAAAATGGTCAGTTAAAACTCAGTTTTTTTCCTGTAAGTGGAAGTAAATTCGGGCACAATTACATATGAAAATGAATTTTACAAATATAAAAGATATTTTTTTTTAAATGAAGCCATTAACAAAAACCTCTTTCTGTTTTTACACATATGTCATGGTATGAAAGATTCGAAGGGATATTTCAACCCTATTTTTCAAAATTTTGCAATTTTGTTTTAGTAATTGTTTTCAAAATCAGATTATGAATAAATGAGAACAAATTTTTCAAAACTAAAAGAGGTTTTTTTTTCCATAATGGACCCATTTAAAACATGCTCTCTCAGTGTTCTAACAACTATCATGGTTTTGGAGTTTCAAAGGGATCACTAAACCTTATTTTTCAGGATTTCATGAGGAAAAAGCTCATGGACAATTGTTGACTTGGATGCCACCTCATCACATTCAAATTGGTGATCCTTATCTCTATCCATGAATTCAACAACAACATGATCTTTATATGTAGATATGCTTGGAAATATATTTCATATGTATGTATTTGATCAAATACAATGTTATTTTTAGATTTTGTAATTAAGCATGAACTAGATTTATGTTTTAGTTATAGTCTTTTCTATAAAGACAGTTTCTGAAGAATGAGAAAGGGTTGGAATTCTTTTACAGGACTTTGATATATTTTGTATACAGTTTGACATTAATAGAAGCTATTGAAACTAGTGTTATTTTTTTAGAAATTCAGAGATTCTTGTGTGATGGTTTTCCGATCTATCTCCTAGTAATTGTTATCCTTTTGTTTCATTATCTTTTCCCACATGTCTTCTACATTTTGGAAATTAAGTTATTAAAGATGAAATCTGTTTATCAACTCAGTTTTAGTAATACCAAACTGCCACATGTTTTCCACTTAGATATCTTAAACAAAATTCATTAATTGCTCTGTTTTTGGTATTTATTTCTACTTTCTTCTATCGCAACTAAATGATAAATTATCTAAGAAAGTTGTTGCTACCTTGTCTTTATATTTTGTTCACATAGCCTGTAAGCAGTAACTTGTTGTCAAAAAAACTCCATGCCCAATGGTTTTTCTGTCATTTTCCATACCAATGTTGTTAAAATCCAATTAGATCTAGTCAATGTGTTGAATACATAACCAGTCATTTTGACTGAGTTATAGAAGGGTTCCCCCTTCGAATTCAAAGGGATAGATTTCAACCGAAAAGATTGGTTAGAGGTTACCTTAGATGTTTCCCGCAGTCAGGGTTTTCTCTAAGTGATAACAAATCCCACTTATCTAGATGAAGCTAGTGTGAATGAAATTCATCTTGAAAACAAGGGAAAGCATGGACAATAAGACAATGCAAAGAAGCACATCACAATGAAGTTCCATGTCATCAATGCCAAGACATGGCTTTTCCAAGTGTCATCACAAAGTCACATGTGTCAATGTATCTCACCACATCATTTGTGGAATGTAATTATTGTATTTCTAAAAATGAGAAAATGTAAAATATGTGGAAGACCAAGGGTCCCACATGGAATGTGAAAAGTCGCTAGAAACTCGTAGAGTCATTAGAAGTTAAAACGTCATATAGGAATTTGAAAAGTCATATTAGAAGGTCAAGAGTCATGAGGGAGGTCAAGAGTCACATCCTTTGTTATAGATACACCCTCATAGCTCAAGAGAAAGGACATTGGACTCTAGACTTTTCACCTTGGCTTCTCTAGTTTGGCATTAGATCTTTCTTTGGAGGAGAAAGTGGTGACTTAATGTTCTCACACTTTTACGCATATGTTGTGAATGATTGTAAGACTATTATTTTTTTGTTTGTGGTGTATATTTATGATAACACATACTAATGGAAATGAACTATTTCGTTGGCTTTGGTATGCATATCATTGAATGTGTGTTGTTATTGCTTTAATCAGTGTTGTTATCTTGTGAACTAATTTGCAGGTTAATCAAGGATTCCTTTCATGCTTTCATGTGTCTCTTTTAGGATAGTTCTATAACTTTTCTTCTAGAGACTCACTCTCTCTTCTCCCTTCTCTAAAAGTACCCTATATGCATTGCAATTATATTCCTCACAGTGTCAGCTTACTTGCTTGTTTCTATTGGCATGTTTGTGTAACCATTGGTGTCACATGTTGTAAGTCATGTACTCATGAGTCACAACGTATCATCTTGATTATGATGTACAATTGCTGAAGGTTTCCATGATGGTGTAAAATATTTTCATAGTCTTAGAAGGTCTGTAGAAGAGGTGTCATGATGTAACAAGGCTTCATCTGAAGTTGAGACACAAGTTTGAAAAAGGTCAAATTGATGTTGTGTGTTGAGTCTTATTGAATCATGTAAATGGTTTCATAATGTCAATATGGGTTTGGAAGTATGTCTTACAGGTCATATCAATCATCTAAAGCTCTGTTGCAATTTTGAGGGAAATATTTTTTTATTTTACATCATGCTATGCCCCACTCGAATGGATGATGGCTTATGCATGTGGTTGAAAGGCTCCAACTGCTCTGTAATAGTTCTCTATGTGTTGTTGCAACCATGTTTTCACTGGTTTGTTTGTGCAATTGAAAGGAAACATAAAATTTACTCCAAATTTCACATGCACATTTTATTTTATTTTGTATTTGGTGATGATCATGGTCGGAAATTTCCCAAAAAAAGGTTGAAACGTGTCGTGGTGCCTCTAGAAGGTGATCAAAGTTTAAAACATCAAATGGTTAGTGGATTAAGTGGATTGATAATGTCAAGATACCTATCTCAATCAAATGTGGAGCATATGAAAAGTTTTTGGGCGAGATCCATCATCTGAAGAATTTATTGACTTAACCATTTCCAGAAATTACAAATATGAGAAGAAAATTTGCTCATTTGGTTGGTTCTCTAGTGGTGTGAGTAAGTGAATGTGCATGGAGAGAATGTTCAAAAACCAGTGATTACAACAGAGAGTTTAGAGCTTTTGTATTGCAGTGTCCTTCAAAAATTAATCATCAACTATGTTTCAGATTTGTGTGTAAAGATTGAAGATCAGTTTGAAGGAAGTGTGTGTTTGGTGATCTATTCTCATTTTGGAGTTGGAGTTATGATTGTTGGAGTGTTCTTATTTGTTTCTATCTTTGAATTGTGCAGCAGTGTTTTCAAGTTTGAATTTTATTATCATGGTTGCAGATTTGTTTGTGATTGGAGTAGGGGCTTCAAGATAAGTGCATGTTGATTGTCTATTGTAGGAGTGGGCACTCCAAGTTTGTTGTGGCCAAAATTTCTCGTTTCAGTATGGGAGTGGGTGCTCCATTGCCAGGGGTGGCTAGCTGATGTAATGTAAATAAGAATCTTTTGAAGCAATAGATAATAAGAAGAAGCAACAAACAGTTCGGTGGTTTTTTTCCGTGGAGGGGGGTTTTTCCACCTAAAATCCAAGTGTCTACACATTGTGATCATTGATTGTGTTTTTATTGTGCATGTGAATCATTCATTACATATATCCCATGGTAAAAATGGCCAGATGCTCCAAAAGACATACAAAACTGAAACACGACCTATGATTTTCATATTAAGGAGCAGGGTTCTGAACTTGATAATCCAAAGTAGTTGAAAGCCAATGAACTTCTTGTTGGAAATAATACTGAGAGGGTGGTGAATCAGTATTATAAGCTCAATAATTTTATTTCCCAAACAGATTTATATATGCCACTTTAGTGAAGTGAACTAGCGTGTACACGCGACTGCGCTTAAAGAAACTAGCGTATATGCAGAGAACTTGTGATTTATACAATTTATCATGTGTTGAGCTTAAATCAGTATATCAAAGATTTATTACACATTACAGTAAAAGCATAATAAAGCATCACACATAAGAAACACACATGAACACCAAGATTTAAGGTGGAAACCCAATGTGGGTGAAAACCACCTGCTACTGTCGTCTCTGTCTTCTTTTCATAATAAGAAAATATGTTTACAATTTTGTACTGGTGCAGACTCATACCAGTACGCAGGCTTCTACCTACAAAAGGGTTACAACCTTCTCTCATTCTCCAACTTCTACTGAAAGGGAGCTACAACCCCCTAGCTCTTGTATTAGCCAATATGTTTACTAGTATGTAGGTGCCAACCTACAGAAAACTCCACTCTTCCACCAGGGACCACATTTCAAGAATTTTCAGACTGGATACTCCTGGATCACAACACCACAATTTGAAGGCCACGTTTCATCAAATTTTCACACTGGACACATCAAAGCTTTTAAACATAAACTGCATCAACAAATATTAAGTTAATCTGAACAATCAGATCATTGACACCAGAACACTGTGATGAACCCAGAACCCTGCATCATCATTTAGAAGCAGCTGTAGCCTTAAAAATCATGCATTAGAGTGTATATGCTACTTGGTTGAACCCAACCTGCGTGTATACACTACTTCCGTGTATTAAACTTTTGTATACCTTCAAAACTACTGCAAACATAAACTTTTGAATCAAGTCTATACTAACCATCAATATACTAAATATCTACAGAGTTTTACATAGGTAGGCACAGAGATAAATTCTTCTCACTTATACAATCAATCAATCAAATGTCATCCTCCTTATTCATTCAGTTTTACATTCAGATCTAAGAAGACTTCATTGATAGGCAGCAGTAAAACAACAAATTTTTGTCAGATAGATCAGTCAGATCTGAAAAGAAGTTTTTCTTTTGTATACATTACTTGAAATAACCGAACCTACGTGTACACGCTCTTTAGCTGAGACGAACCTGCGTACAGATCTTCAAATATTGACTCAGAACTTTGCTGCAATTCCAGACTTCATACAAACCCAAATCATGATAGATAACAAATAGAACAGGCGAAAAACATCATATCTAGTCTCAACCAATATCAGATTGTTCAAGAATAAGTCATTTCAAATCTCATGATTCCTGATCCAATATTGAACTCAAGGTGCACATGAATACTTCAGATCTAGTCCGAAACACAACCTTGCAACATAAAAAATATACTTCAGATAGAAGTATTCCTTACAATCTTATTGCTTGCACCAGTAGCCTAATGATCTTCTCCTCCTTATATACTCTTACGCCTTTCTCAATACCTTGACCAAAACCACTTAGGGTCAATACCTTGGACCAAATACCTAGGGTCAATACCTTGGACCAAATACCTCAGACCAAATACCTTAGATTAATACCTTGGACCAAAAACTTGGTTTTCCAACATGCATGCATGTTTCCTCTTCTGAAAGTGCGTGTATACATTATACGCTTCTTTTGTTCTGTTAACCCACATGTATACGCTTCTTGGATAAAGTGAACTAGCGTATACCTCTCTTTCTTCATTCTTTGGAGTCTGATCTATAATCCTTTGTTGTTGACCTGTTGCACTGTGAACTGTCATCTGAGTGAGTTGCCATTAAGGACAACACCTATATCATAATGCCAACAATCTCCCCCTTTGGACTTGATGGCAACAACAATACCAAGACACTCTCCCCCTTTGACATCAAGGGCGAAGGGTGGACCAAGATATTCTCTCCCTTTGACATACATTATGTTTTCCATGCTCCCCCTAAGTACATGTTGAATTCGCTGAAACCATCCATGCTCCACCTGAGCACATGCAGATTCTACAAAAATATTCTCCAAAAGAATAACATGACTCTATAACTCAACTATGTGAGTATGAGCTTCCTATCACCAATGACTCATACATACATCCTTCTCCCAACCAAGTGGGGATATACCCAATTTGACTCATCCACCCAACCTAGTGGGGATATACCAATTGTTTATACATGACAGAAATAATAAATATTACATCATCCTTCCCATGCAAAGTGGGGATACACATTACATCATTTTTCCAATATGACTCATTCAAAAGTATGAGAAGATATATCACACCCTAGAATTTTATTTGACTTAAGCAACAAATGGTATAAATATCTGAAGCCATAGCTGGACTCAGCAACCATAATGCCAACAATGAAGAAAGTGTGTGAAGGCTAATGCTCCCCTTGAACCTGTGCTACCTGTGCATTGTTAACAAGCTAATGATCAGAAAAATCACCCATATCAGAATTTGCCCCATTGTTTTTCTGTCTGAAAAACATATACACTCCTTCACCTACAGAAACCCATGTGTATACGCGACTACACTTCATGAAACACGCGTATAATAACCTTTCTCTAAAAGACTAGATTTTAATAGCAGGATGATGCAACAACTACTCCAAGCGTTTGTCTGAGATATTCAAATGTTTCTCCGAGCAGTGGTTTAGTGAATATATCAGCAACCTATTCTTTGGAGGGAACATACTCCAATTTGACCTTTTGTTCAAGCACTTATTCACGTAGAAAATGGTACTTAATGGGTATGTGCTTGGCCTTGGAGTGCATGACTAGATTATTTGAAATATTGATGGCACTTGTATTATCACATAGAATGGAAATGGGTGGAGTACATGTGATTTTAATGTCTTGCAAAGTTTGCATCATCCAAAGTAGTTGTGTGCAGCAAGATGCAGCAACCATATATTATGCTTCATCTGTAGATAAAGCAATTGAACTTTGTTTCTTGCTGAACCAAGACACTAACCTGGAACCCATATATAATGCACCACCACTGGTGCTTTTTCTATCATCAACACTTCTTGCCCAATATGCATCTGTATATACATGAAGAGTAAGGTTTGCATCTCTAGGATACCATAAACCATAGTCCTGAGTTCCTTGAATATATTTCAAAATTCTTTTGACTGCCTGAAGCTGTGATTCCTTTGGATTTTCTTAGAATCTTCCAACTATTCCGACTGCATGCATGATGTCAGGTCAGGTACCTCTTAGATAAAGTAGATTGCCAATCATGGATCCATAAGTTGGTTGATGTACTGCTGTTGATTCATTATTTGAGCTGATATTGCATCCTGTTATCATTGGGGTACATACCGGTTTAGAATATTCCATTCTGTACCTTTTCAAGATCTGTTTGAGATATTTGGTTTGTGGAAATAAAAATACCATCTTTATTTTGTTGAATTTGTACACCAATGGAATAGGTAAGTTCACCAAGCAAGGATATTTCAAATTCTTGCTACATTACTGAAGCAAATTTTTGACTCATGGATTCTTCATTGCTACCAAAAATGATTACATCAACAAAAACAATAATAATTAGGAATTTATCAGTTTCAATCTTTGTATATAGATTTCTATCCATTGAACCTTTTGTAAAACCTTGTTGGTGTAGATATTTGTCAAGGCGGTAATACTAGGCCCTTGGAGCTTGTTTCAGAACATAGAGAGCCTTTTTCAATCTACATACAAGTTTTGCATCATTTCCAAGAATGAATCCTTCTGGTTGTTCAATATAAACTTCTTCTTCCAAATCTCCATTAAGGAAAGTTGATTTCACATCCATTTGGTATACTTTGAATTTCTGAAAGCTAGAAAGAGCAAGAAACATCCTTATGGCTTCAAGTCTAGCAACAGATGCAAAAGTTTCTTCAAAATCTATACCTTCTTGTTGAGCATACCCTTTACAAACAAGTCTGGCCTTGTTTCTAATGACTTCTCCATTTTCATTCAGCTTATTTTTGAATATCCATTTAGTTCCCATAATATTTTTAACATGAGGTCTAGGAACTAATTCCCAAGTATCTGTTGGCATTATGATTCAGGTGTTGTCCTTGATGGCAACTCACTCAGAGGTTTGATACAGGTGATGGCAACTTAATCTGATGGCAGTCTAGAGCAGTAGATCACAAGAAAGAGATATACGCAAGTTCATCAAGGAGAATCCGCGTGTACACGAAGGTTAGATTCAGTAAAAGCGCGTACATGTGAAAAGTACCTTTGGTCCATGGCAGTTAGTCCTTGGAAGTTGTGCCTATGGTTTTGGACCATGGTGTCTCGACGGATGTGTTGATCCCTAGTTTCGAGGTTGATGGTATTGGTTTGTTATGGTTTTGGACCATGGTATTGAGAGAGGCCTAAACCTATATAAGGAGAAGATCATTAGGCCAAGAGAGGTGCAAGTATGAGCAAGTGATGAAGATCTGATAAAGTGTGAGATCCAGATGCTGGTTATGGGTTGGTGATGTCTTACTTGATCTGGACCAAGGAGGCACTCATGTGAAGGATGATGGATGATGGATTGGAATCTCAAGGCTTGGAATGATTATCTTTATATAGGTTGAGTATGGATAGACTAGATCTATTGACGCATGTTTATGAATGTTATGATTTGGGTATGTTCTGATGTCCGAAGTAGCTACAAAGTTATGAGGTTGAATTTGCAGATCTGTACGCGGGTTTTCCTTGGTAAAAGGGCGTATACACGCAGGTTGGGTTCGTCAAAGTAGCGTATACATTATGAGATTTGGTGTTTCAGGTTGTTGTTGATTCTAGTGGTTGTTGCAGAGTTGTGGGCTCTGGTTGTGTTCTGTGACAGGGTTTCAGTATTGGGTGATTCAGAGATTGATTGTATTAATGATTGTTTTATGGATCCAGTATGAAAATGTATGAAACGTGGTCCATGGATGATTGTAGGCCGGCACCTACGTACTGGTAAACATATTGGCCAGTACAAGAGCCAAGGGGGTTGTAGCTCCCTTCCAGGAGCAGC
>APFE030667376.1:8800-30886 GCA_000404065.3 Pinus taeda | reverse complement strand
GAGTCTAAGGGGTCACAATATAATCAAAGCCAACATAACAATAATATTGTAAGGGCACAACAATAACAATAGTGGGCTTCTATGGGGCACAATAATAACAATATGGGGACTACATGGGAACAAAAATAAAATAAAGGGGTTGCAATACTACTAATAAGGGGATACACTAGTAGTATAGGGACCTAACATGCCCCTCTCCTCCAAAAACTTGTTATCCTCAACACTTGAGTAGTTATGAATACTTCTATTAAAATTATCATCCTCACATGTGGAATCTTCAGCAGGTAAGTTCTTCCACTTGATGAGATAATCTGAAATTGATTGATTTTGTAGCTTTCGAGTTCTTGTTTCCATGACTTCTTCATGTTCCAATATTATTTTTCTTTCCTTGTCAAGTTTCAGCAATATTTCTTAAACTGGGAGCTTGCCACCTATAACCTTATTTAAGCATGAAACATGGAGAACTGAGTGCACTCGGGAAGATGCAGGAAACTCCAATTTGTATTCCATAGTACCAATATTTTACATCACTTTCTAAGGACCATAATACATTGGTGATAATTTTTTATCCTTCTTAGCTTGCTTGAGGGACATTTGTTTGTATAGTTGTAGCTGTAAAAATACCGAGTCACCTAGATCAAAACTTATTTCGTTGTGATGTTGATATGCTTGTTGTTTCATTCGATTCTACACCAAAGTGAGGTTATCCTTTAAGAGTTCGAGAATTTTTTGTTGATGCTCGATGTGACGTTCCACTGCTTAAACCTTAGAATTTTTTCTAAGACTTTTTGGAGATTTGCAGTGTAGAAATAGATGATTTCGTTGTTTGAACCTCTAGTGAACATAATTGTGCAATTGCACCACGTTGTTCTTTCTTTAGAATATTTGTCATGCCATTAGAGCTTATTATATTCCATGGTTTCCCTGTGATACCCCTTAATTCAACTTCCTTTCCTTCCCAAAAAAATTCAAGAAAAGTTCTTGAAAATTAAAAGCTATCACACCCAAAGATTGTAACCCTTGGAACTGTAGTACAACATCAGCACCACCCATTGCCATGGAAAGAATTGGACTATTCAATACATATTCTCCCATGGATAGCTTGATATTATGGCACTTTTCAAAGAAATTTATGATTCCTCCATTTGCAACCATTACTTGACACTCTGGTGCTGGATATAGGAATCAATTCAATTCCTTCACTATCTTACAATGAATAAAATTATGGGTACTACTTGAATCAATCAACACTACTACCTTTTTCTTCTTGATATGTCCTTCTATATCGAGAGTTTGAGGAGTGGTAATTCCTGTCAATGCATTACAAGATATTTTCATATTCATTTCTTCTTTCCCTGGGGTTGGTTCCTAGTGTATATCCTCTTCTTCTGATGTTTCTTTTTCTTCCTCTTCTTCCCCATCTATGTAAATTAATTTCTTCTCTGCACACTAATGACCTTTAGTGTATTTTCTATCACAACTGTAACAAAGCCCTTTTTGTCTTTTTTCTTCCAATTGTTGTGGTGTCAACCTTGTAGCTTGTGGAAGGCTTGGAGAAACAACACTTCCACCTTTATAGTTATGAGTGGTAGGATTCCTTGTTGCCATAATTTTTCTTTCAACTTTTCTTGCCAACTGATGAGGCTTATCATTGAGTAAAATATATGGACCTTAATACACCTCCAAGCTTACTAAAATCAACTCTTATCATAATTCTTTACATGTTTTAATTATATTTTTCTTAATGAGATGAGTAAAAGTAAGATGTTATGTCTAGTGGTCTAATGTGCATTGATTGTAGGTTTTTGGGAGAAAATTATGGCTAATTAGGGTGTGGGAACTCGAATGAGACAAGAAGGAGAGACTATAGAAGATGGATCTCTCTCATTATATCCTCACTCGCTCAAAGATCCCCCAATCAAATCACACCAGCTTGAAGTTGCAGGCAACCGAGTCATGAGGATCATTGGCAGCTGAGCCAGTGATAGTTAAGAATTAGTTAATCTTAAGATTGGGAGCCAAGGCTCCCTAAATTTATGGAAGTTGTTGGAAACATTAGTTTTATAAATAAAGAGGCCTAGAGCCTCATTAGGATTCATATTTTTTAGGCAAAATAGCTGAGTTTCAAGTTGAAGGATTGCGACCAAACAATGTTATGTATTTTTTTGATATGTTAATGAAAATGAGCATTGTCTTGATCCAACACTGAGTTGACTTAGAGGGATGAAACTCTTGGATTAGGGCCCAACCGTAGTATCAGAGGTTCCTCTTACTATACTTGTATTCTTAGGTTATTTCATATATTATTTGTTAAATTGATTTTGGCATTGTCACATTGCAAGTATTGGTGAATTTGATTAGTTTTCTTCCACTTGTGCATAGCTTTAACAACAGCACTAGAGAGATAAGGAAATATCAAAAAAAGGTTGATAAATGGTGGATCGTACCTCATTACTCCCTTTAGGGACCATGGTTTGAGGAAAATCTCCCTTTTAGTCCAAAAATACATAATTTTGGTTTCTTATGAAACTTAGGGTTTTTTCTGCTAATTAATTCAGCATCTTTCAGTTTTAGAAGATAGGTTGCAATTTTTATTTATGATATCTTAAGTTTTGTATTAGATTTCATGGTGCTTTCATAATAGGCTTTAATCATTTCCATGCATGAAATAGGCAAATAAATGATGTAAAATTTGTTTTCTTATGTTGTTGTAAACCCTTCTTATTTTGAGATGATTCATGCATAAATGCCAACAATGATGTGTATGTTGTAGGAGTTTCAATATTGCAGGAAGACCTCATATCATTAGCCTCAACCAAACTATACCCACCCATGATCACCAAAGGGCACTAAGTTCTCAATTCGAGTCATCATTTGAAAATGACAACTTGTCATGCTTATTGAGCAAATCCAACCATCATAGAGCTTTGGTTTGAGTTCTGGGTGTGTTTTGGGAAGTTTTAGTGTCTACGGATAAACGCTTAAACCCCTAGACTAGTAGTTAAGTCTAGAACAACAGTGCAAAGCATTCTCTACCTTTTCTATAACCAATAGATTAAATAAGACAGTAAAGAAGCCTACCTAAAGCTTTCGCCTTCTCCTTATCTCCCTTGACCAATTCTGTCACTCCTTTCCGTGCTTAATCCGCTTGAAAAGTACATGCACACAAACAAAAGACAAAAATCGATCAAAGCATATGATAATGATCTATTGATTAAACATAGAATGGAATCAAGTTCATAATACACATATGAAAGCATTAATGAACAATACAAACATATGGAAAAATCTTTGAACACTTTATTAGTAAAAGAAAGAGTTATAACCCAATTTGCTTGATTCAATGTCACTCCTCTATTTCGATCCCATCCTATCCTCATAACAAGCAAGACATTTTGACATCATTACAATACTTGAAACTAAATCAAGTCTCATACTAACAACATCTCCCTATAATTCAATGATTTTCAGCCCCTGGTCACTTAGAGGAGTGGTCTTTTTATAGGTGAATGAAGGAAGTTATGCCATAAATGGTGATAATGAATGCCCTCCCAAACTTAGAATTTAGTTCCATGGAGGAAGGGATAAAGGGATTGATGTTCCTTAACTCCTCTCTCATCCAATTTTGAGCCCAGAGGAGTAGATAAACTTGGGAAGCTTCTAGATGCATCCAATGGATAAGAATATTCTCAAACCCCAATGAAATTTCGCTCAAATTCGCTCAGCGGACCCTAGTAGTGTACTGGGTTGCACTGTAGTGCACCCTGGTAGTGTATTGGGCTGCACTATAGTGCACCCTGGTAGTGTATTGGGCTACACTGCAGTGCACCCTGGTAGTGTATCTACCTGTGTTGATCCTCTTAGAGACAATTTTTGGATGATTTTAGTCATAGAACTTCTTGGGAAGGAGGCATTCTGATGGTTGATTTCATTTAGGACATGTAACCATTGAATTAGGGTTCAATGGGCCCTAATAATATCGATCTATAAGTTGGGGCTGATGTGCCCAAATGGATCTGTAATAGTTGCCCCCCAAAGCATGAAGTTGTAAATATGTATGTCGAGTGAAATGCTTTATCATGTGGAGAGGAGGTTATGAAGCGGAAGTTGAATTGCATCAATTACAATACATATATCATGATAATTTGATTTTTTTCTCATGAACTCATTGAGGGAAGGCATACCCATGCTTAACTTATAAACTTTCATTACATGTACAAATATAGTCGTCTATAGATATATACCCATGAATGGATGACCATGAATGTAAGGGCATTTTACATTTGATTTAGTACTCCTGAAAATATCATAGCCTGGATGGATGAAACTAGATCTGTGGTCTTCAATCTTGTTCAATATTTCGTTCAAGTACAAGTATAACCATGTGAATAGGTGATTTGAAGTTGAACATGGGAAGACATCATCTATTACCAACCTGTTGGCCGGATAAATCGTTCTTGTGGACAAGACCGATCTCCTTAGTATCAACTAATATCTAGCAACAAGCAGGACAAGCAAATCTACCTTTCTCTAAACATATTGTGATTCATTAATAAAAACTAAGAGGTGTTTTAGACCCTACCTTAAGTCCAATGCTAGTTTGTGGTAGCCTTGCTCCAACAGTTCCAAAAGAGTTTCCTTTTAATAATCTGCAATCACAAACAAGCACACATCAAATAACACCTGCATAACTTGTTGGGTATACGACCAAAGTCCCACATCGACTAGAAGTGGGGATGACCATGCGTATATAAGGATGGACAAATATCTCCATTGGTATGAGGCCTTTTGGGGTAAGTCCAAAAGCAAATCCATGAGGGCTTAGGCCCAAAGTGGACAATATCATACCATTGTGGAGATATGTGGTATTCAGAGTCCTTACAAGTGGTATCATAGCCAAGTTCCGAAGTTAGCCAAGTGGATGAATCCTCAGAATGCTGAACGAAGGTGGTGGGCCCCGGTAATATCACGATGGGTATATAAGGATGGACAAATATCTCCATTGGTATGAGGCATTTTGGGGTAAAGCCCAGAAAAAAATCCATGAGGGCTTAGGCCCAAAGTGGACAATATCATACCATTGTGGAGATATGTGGTGTCCAGAGTTCTTACATAACTAATATAATAAATCATGTTCATCATGATGATCAAGGAATTTGTGAAATAAACCATAAGGCACAGCTTATTGAGAAAAATAAACTTGATTGTATTAACTTTGAAATAGAAGAACTTTACAACCTTGGTGCCTTGATGCTGTACAAGCTCTTCCCAAGGTCCAAACAGGAATCTGCTCTACTTTGACAAGCCTCACTCTCTCCCTAATGAGATCAAAGGTATGTAATATCTCCTCTCAAAAGCTTAATAAGGAAGACTAAGTTCCAGCAACATTTACCCTAAAAAATATTCAGCTTTCAACCTCCCAAGTAACCAGCCCAATGCTTCATTTTATAGTGCAAAGGAAGGTTACAGGTCCACCATTGAAGGGATAGAGTCCTCCTTCAAAGGGATAAGCTCCTCACATCAAGGGGTTAGCTCCTTAAAGTATGGGATGCATGAACCCTCAAGGAGAGAACTTGCCAGCTCAAGATTCTCTCTAGAAGCTTCCAGAAATTACTCAAAGTGAGTTTTTAAGAATAAACTTGCGCCTTTTCAACTTTTACAGGGGTTTTCACCTATAACATAGAAACAAAGTGGTCAGGTGCACAGGGGACACGACCAATAGGTACGGTACCGCAGGTAATGCTAAGAGAAAGTGCGAAATTAGAGTTTTAGAGATTTTTAATGACTTTCTCTCATTTTCAAGGCTTGATATGAAGAACTGAGGTTTAAGACTTGCAAAGGAGGTAAGTATGAGTGGTGATAGACTCATATTGATTGCAGAATGTCAAAGTGACAATTTTTGTGCAACAGATTGCCCCCTAAAGTGCGAAGTCTGTAATAGATGAGGATGGTTTTTGTCATCATAAGAAGAGGTGAAGTACTATATCATTTCAAAGATCTTCCTGTGGATTACCTCGGTGGAACCTGTGAAAACATTCAATGCAGAATTATATTATATATATATATATATTATAATATATATATATATATTATATATATATATATATATATATATATCATCGCTGAGGTAGGCATTCCCATACTCAGATCAAACTGACTAGAAAAACTATTATAAATGCTCTGATACAGGAATGATTTTGTAATACATCACAAGTATAGACATATGTAGACACAGTAGGCACAACCATCTATTTATGAATAGTCCACTGTATAATGAATAAAAAATTCCTCGCAAACCTGGATGGTGGAAACTAGATCAAGGGTCTTCATTTCTGCTTTCCAACTAGTACGATTCTATCCATGTGAATGAATGTGTCGAAGTCGAACATGGTAGAAACCACTTGATTACCAGTCATGATGTAAACTGTTACAAGTGTGAGAGGAAACCACCAGTAATGTCAATGGCCCTCAAAGTACTCAGTACAATCCATGAAATGTGAATAAATGAGTCGATGTTGAACATGTCACAGAATCCTTTGATCGAAGGTCAATGATGCAACCTGTCGTCAAAGACGAGAAACCTGCCATTGAGGCATGCAGATTCCAAGGTATTGACGATTTCTAGATCATCTTTCTAGATAATGAGTTGGAGTCGATAGAAAGCGATTCGTCGTAGACAAGCCCACAACACGAAATCATAGATCAAGTTTTGAAGAAATGTATTTGGCAAGGATTAACTCAGGGATGGTCAAGATGGATGACAAATATTTTTCAGATGAATGGTTTATTTGAACTGACCTCTTGAACACATAACGACAATGCAGATGGTTTGGTGACAATTGACCCAAAGCTAATACCCAGAAACCAGTTGAAGACTTTCAATATGATTTGATTAACTGTTAGGCAAAATATTTCCCAACCTAGGTGAACAAAAAGTATCGTGTTCAAGAGTGGTTAACTGCTTTTCTAAACACAAATTATAACAAACAGGTTCATGTTTCTCTCTTTTCCCCCACCATTTCTGGCAAGTACCTCTTTATTTTTGACAAGTTTGAGGAGGATAACGTTTACTTGATTATAAGCTCATCCTTCGGATGAGTCCAACTTAGTTTAAAATTTGAACCCTAAGAAGGAGTGGTCCATTCCTGTTTGAAATTGAACAGGTCCTTTACTGTTAAATTTTAACGAGTCCAGTATAGGAGAAACTCGGTGTTTTTCAATTTTAGGGAGTCAGAAGAAAAACTTAAGAAAACTCCATGATTGTCCTTTTTCATAAATTTGTGTCTCCCAAGCCTGAAAAAGTATAAAATAATACTTAAGAGAACCACTTGATAATTACGATCAAGGAGTATTTTTCATAATTAGTGCCTTCAATCTGAAAAAGTAAAAAAACGATCGAAAACACGTCGTTTTATTACCAATATCGAACTTGAAACAACAAAATTCCAGCAATCTTTTCATGTTTATACAGTCAGAAAAGAGTTGTAAGTGGACCGTCCTTTTAATTCCATTTTAACGAGTTTAAAAAGAAAAAAATCGGCAATCTTTTCATATTTTACGAGTCAGAAAAGAGCTTAAAGAGGACTCCTATGTTTCGCTTTCTCGTAAATTTTGAAAGAGTCCAAAAAAGTGAAAAAGTATGATCTTCGTTGAAAATGATCAATTATTCCTGAAACCCAATATTTTGCACAAAAACTCAAAACTTTACTCATATCTGTTTAAAATAAATAAAAATACATCAAAAGTGACATTTTAAGGTGAAAAATAAACAAATTAAAAATTTATTTATTCAAAAAAGCTTATAAAAAGGGCTTTTGTAAATTCATTTTTACCGTTTGACTTCAGAGTGAAAACTAAGAGCTTTTGGTAAGAAACTTCCTGTGAATATTGCGAAAAATCTGACCGTTGGAATCGAGAACCATCCTCTCCAGGTAATCCACATCATCCATATCTTGCATTTCAACCATTTAATTTTCATTCTAGGGCTTTAAAATCGATTTTTAAGGAAACATTTGGTTTAAAAATCGCTCACAGGGGGTCTGCAGGCGCAGCATGTGGCCCCTGCGAACCCTGACGTTTTTGTATATAGGAAAAAGTCGGGGTCCCACACCTACTCTTAAGGGAAAGTGCGAACCTACGCACTGTCTCTAATTAGTGGGTGTGGACCCGGCGAAATACGTTTCAAAAACCCTAAATTTTCCATTTCCGCCCAAAGATTTTGAAATTACAAAGTTCTAATAAGCCTTTTTTACAATGTAGGTACACAAAATGCTTGTTTGGCGGGATCGGGAACACGAAGATGTGGATCAAGCCACATTACTTCATCCACCTTCAATACAGGCATTAAGAGCATGTAGACTATTGAAATTCTGGGCCATACCCGGCATGAGGGCTCAGGTAGACTTTTTGCAATGGTTGGTTGACAGGTGGAGCACACAGGACCAATGTTTCATAATTGGTGGTCACCCACTTGAAATCGAGCCAGAGGACATTTATTTCTTGACTAGTTTGCCGACGATAGGTGAAGTATTATCTCTATTCGGGACTAGGCTAGGTGGCCAGTCTGTCGCTAGTTTTCGACTAGAGTTTTGTAATGTCCAAACTGCGGACAAACGGATAGATATTAAGACTATGACCCGCCCTGAACTTAAAGTGATCGCATTTACTATCACCAGACTGTGCGGGAGCACAAAATTGCATCTAGCTACCGCTTCCCAAATGTGCATGGCAGTAGACTGCTTTCGAGGCACCATCTTCAACTGGTGCAATGCCGTGTTGGCGAATGTAAAAGGCCAACTGACTAGGACAAAGAGTAGACAACTAAAAAACTTTGGATATGGTTTCTTAGTTGTGAGCTTTGGCCTAGAGAGGGTCCCTATGTTGGTCCCACAACATCTTTCCGTTGAGGTTGGACTTCCCCGAGATTCTAGGATTATGCGTTGGGTTGCAGTCATGGCCCGCCATCCTGAGGAGGGTACAGAGGTTGTCCAATTTCCACCTGAGTATTTCGTTGGTTAGAGAACCAACTTTTCGTGATGCAGCACTTTCCATATGTTGGGATGGATTATCGTGGTGATCCAGACATGGCTCTTCCACCAGGAGAGCAATGGGATGATTTAGGTAAAATCACTTTCAACATTTTCTAAATTTTAAACTAATTTTTATTTTATTTTTAAATCATCCAAAATTGATAGTAAAAAGTTTTAAATGCAGATGTGGGTCCACGACGACCAACCACTCTCTTGCCCTATGAGAGAAGACACCTTGCTACCGCAGTACCGACCCCATAGGATCAATCAGTAGAGACTTTGACTGAATTGGAGCATCATCTAGAGTGCTTGACAGTAGATATCCCAGAGACTAGTATAGATGATATTCCTCTTAGGCTACATCACTATGTGATTGGGGTCCCAGGATCTTTTAGGAGGTTCCTCTGTAGGGTGGCCCGAGCAGTGGTTTCTTATCGTGATCATCATCAGGTATAGGATGATCGCCCTTGTAGACTTCATATGACATTTTCTATCTTTTTGTGCTATCATTTTTGCCGATCATAAGGTGCTTTTCAACTTATGATCGAAGACGATGTATATTTGACACACTTCTATGCTATGATATATCACTATTACTGGCTATCTTGTATAACATGTTTATGGAATGTTCTTAAATTTACTATCTTGATTATTGCAAATGTCTATTTAACATTTGAGAAATAACTGCATCTGCTAATGTATTTAAATATCTTGGAATATGTTGATATTCAATGTAGCCAAATTCATGTTCCAAGAGACGAACTCTCAAGAATAATCTTAATAATACTGGATTTATAATGGCATAAACCCTATTAAGCTGTAATACAACAAGTTCAGAATCTAACCTTACAATCAAACTACGAATCCCAAATGAGATGGATTCAAATAGTAACTCAATCACTGCACTATACTCTGCAATGTTATTTGTTGTTTGATTGAGGCTTACCCCATGCATAGATACTAACTCGTCAGAGGGTGAATAGATAACCCAAGCTACCGAAGAAATGTTCTGTGTACTATGACAAGCACCATCAACAAAACCAATGTATGTTTGAGAAGACGTCGACATCTGCAATATCAAGAGTAAAACCAAGATAAGCAGCAATAATGATAAAACACTCTCTAAACTAGGCACACTTTCTAATCTAAAACACACCAACTAGAAAAAAAACTATTCTAACAAAAATCTCCACACCAAATGTTAAGCATAATATCTTTTCAGATAAAGCCCATTTATGGGTCTACCTAAAGAGACACCATCAAAATCTACTAATTCATAGGCCCCTTTGGCTAACTTTCGCTTAACAACAAAAGGAACATGCCACATGGGTACAAATTTTCCAGCCCCTAGCTTATCATTTGCTTGATCTTATAATAAAACTAGGTCTCCCTCTGAAAAATTACGAGGTGTAACATTACAATCGTACTGAGCTTTTATCCGTTTTGCATGAGTCTCGATTGCTAATGCAGCGTCACGTTGATTCTCATCTAATTGAGCTAAGTACAACAAATGTTTTTCCTCTTCGGAAGTGGCTAGGAGTAATTCTATGGCTATTTGCAATGACGGAATTTCACATTCAATGGGGTTTCCAACCTGTAAACAAGTTGAAAAGGAGTGAAACCAGTTGATGTTTTGACTAAGGTTTGGTACGCCCAAAGCGCTGAAAATAACATGTTATGCCAATTCGACCGATGAATACCAATGATTCGTTGGATCATGGTGACTAGAACTTTATTGATTGCTTCAACTAGACCATTGGCCTGTGGGTAATATGGAGTAGAGCTATCATGACGCAGGCCAAGTTGATCTGTTAGTTTATTCATCATGATGTTTTGAAAATGACTACCATGATCAGTAATAATCACTTGAGGAACACCGAATCTAGCAATTATATAATTGAAAACAAAAATTGTAGCAGTTTTGCCATCTGCCAAAAATGTAGGCATCGCCTCGGCCCACTTGGTAAAATAATTTACCACAAGGATGATATAGGCATGCCCCCCGGCCGAGTGAGGCTTACATGTAATAAAGTCGATACCCCACTTTGTGAAAGGACCGACGACAATTATAGGGTGGAGAGGAGCAGGTGGAGCACACATCTTTCGATCAAAAATTTGGCAATTGTGGCATTTCCGGACTGCATTGATACAATCTTTAAATAAGGATGGTCAGAAATAACCAGCACGCAATATCTTTTGGGCTATGGCATACCAAGACATATGACCACCACACGCTCCAAAGTGACAGTCATTCAGAACCTTTTTAGCTTCTTCATGAGTTATACAACAACAGAAAACAGAATCCACTCCATGACGATAGAGTGTATCTCCAATAATATTGTATTGTTAGGATTGGAAATGTATTTTCCTTCGTTGAGATCATGAGATTTCAAGTCGAAAAGATTGGGTTTGGAGATAGACAATGATATCTCCATATCATGGATCAAGAGTACTGATAAGAAACAAGGATTCATCTGCAATGGGTTCTTCCGCCACAGTTTCAGTATCAGTATGCGGGAAGTCACACATCAATTCCGCAAAAACCAAAGATTTCTTTCCCTTGGATTTCTCAAATTCCAAGTCAAATTCCTGCAGGATAACTATCCATTTGGAATACTTGCCCCCTAGCAATTGTTTAGTCAAAATATACGTCATAGGGTTACAGTTAGAAATTACTGTAGTTTTCCGTAATAAGATGTAGTGACGAAATCTTTGGACATCTTAAACAGCTGCAGGGCCAATTTCTCCACATGTGAATATTTAAGCTCGGTCAGATTCAGAGTTTGACTAAGATAGTAAATCACATGTTCATTGTTGAATTCATCTTCCTGAACTAAAACCATTCCAATGGTGGAATGAGAAGTGGCGAGATACAAAAAGTAGTCCTGGTTGTAGTTGGGAGGATGCAATAACGGTGCATGGGTCAATGTGTGTTTAAGTGCATCAAAATATTTGTTAGCTATCTCATCCCAAAAGAACGAAGTGTTCTATTTCAACAACCTGGTAAAACCTTTTGTTATCTCGGTGTAGTTAGGAATGAATCGACGTAAAAAGTTTTCTTTCCCTTGCAAACTTTGGAGTTGGCGAAGAGTTGAAGGCGGAGGTAATTTGACAATGGCTTCAACCTTCGAGGGATCGACACGAATGTTGGCTTTTGAGACAACAAATCCCAGTAAATGACCCGTTTCTATATAGAAAACACATTTGTGTGGATTCATCCTAATTCGATAATGTCTACATCTCATAAAGATGGCTTGTAAATGAGTGAGATGACCGGCTCTACGTAATGAATGAGTAGGTAAATCATTGAGATAAGGCTGCACAATGTGCTTGATGTCATGAAATGCGTAAGACATAGCCCTCTGAAAAATTGCTCCGGCGTTCTTCAATCCAAAAGGTAACTTGCAATAAGCAAATGTCCCCCATGGACAAATGAAAGTCATTTTAGGTTGATCAGTAAGGAGTATGTTAATTTGATTATAACCGAAAAATCCATCCATAAAGGAGAACATTTCCCTGCCGGCACAATCATCAATAATTTGATCGATATAAGGGGTTGGATAATTGTCTTTAGGACAAGCTCGATTAATATCCCTATAATCAATACATATTCTTATCGTTCCTTGCTTTTTGTTAACAAGAACAATATTCGATACCCAATCCGTTAAGGGAATTGGATAAATGAAACTTGCTCGAAGTAATTTCTCAACTTCAGCTTTAATAGTATCAACTTTTCTTGGATGTATCTGACGCAAATGTTGCCGGACAGGTTTAACATCTGGGTAAGTCTTTATTTCATGGACAACAATTGATGGATCGATTCCTGGCATTTCTTCATAAGACCAGGCAAACATGTCACATAATTCTTGAAATAGGGCTTTATAAGTTTGGATTTCCTTGTCCGTACAAGAAGCACCTATATGAATGTTTTCAATAATTCTGGGTTTTACTGAAATGTTAGTAGGAATCGTTTGAGAAATATTTCCCAAATTTAACTTAGAATCAGGATGTTGCAATGGATTATGTGGTTACTTGACATAATCAGTGGTAAAAATAGATGAGAAATCATTTTCAAAATGGTCAATCTCAGGTAAAAACGAAGATCGATGATGAAGATCTTCCCATGGTAAATCATCAACAGACAAAATTTCATGAATCTACTCATCAGTATGAACAGGATCAGAAAAATTTGTTGAATCTGAGGTTGAGATTGAAAGTGACTCCCCATGGACCACATTCATTGGATCAATTTCGGTTGAACTAGAGTCAGTAAATGACTGTACCGCCTGATATGCAACTTCAAAGGGACTCAAGGGCATTGCATCACCAAATGAGTCCACCTCAGAATCGGAAGGTACTATCCAAGGATCATCAAAAGAAATAGTGTTCGATGAAATCATATGAATGGTTTCAAAAGAAGGTGATACGTTAGGAGGAGGAAATGAAAATGTTCCTAGTAAACCAGAATCTTTAATCAATCCCACTCCAACATCCTTATACGGGATAGCTGTTTTACCGACATGTTGAATACTCTCAAAAGAGGCTGGGTCGGATGAAAAATAATTTAACTGGTCTATTGTAAAGATCTTTCCATTATGAGGAAATTTAATAAGCTGAAAGACCGATGAAACAAGAACAGTCATAGCGTAAGACCAACTATGACCCAAAAGAAGGTTGTAATCTAGAGGTGCATCAACCACTTCCACATCTAGATTAACAGTTTTTCCTTCTACCCCTATAGGTAAATCCTGCAGAATGCCAAAAGGATGAAACCCTCGGCCATCAAAAGCCTTTAAAATTGTCGGGGATTGATTGAGTGTAGGAGAACCAAGCAATCTCCAACATTGAATCGACATAATACACGTAGAAGCTCCCTCATCAATCACAGTCCGAAAGCAAGGTCTGGTTTTACTAACACTGGAATTTGGAAAACCATTTGATGAGGTAGACGAGGTGTACTATTTTCTAAATTGAAGATTATAAGATTGCAATCCTGAATATCAACAGCTCCTATAGCAGACAATAGCAATTTATGCTATGCTGGGGATGATTGCAGAACCTCCAAAGCCAACATTGCTGAAGGGGATATAGCAAAATATTCAACAATGTTATAGTTCTGAGCAGCTCTCGCATATGGATTGAAAGCTAACTTCCAAAGTATACCTTTAGCAGGCGGTTTGATTACTAAGTCTGGGTTAGGTTTCTCGATCTGTAGTGGATCAGAACCAGACGGAGTTGAAGTTGATGGGTTTGAACTAGAAGATTCTTGTTCCTTACCACCAAAAAGATTCTTACTACCATAATATTGCGATCGCGTCGCAATCCTGACATGGGACATCATCATAATTGGCTCTTCTGAGGCATTTGAGGAAGAACCTATCATCTTACTATCTTGACTAGGAAAAGGATCCTTCAAGACAACAGGCGTTTGAGAACCTTTGATGATTTTCAAAACCTCAGCTCGACGTGGACAATCTCTTGTAAAATGCTCCTCGTCACAAATGAGACAGCGATAGCAAGGTTTACGTTTCTCGTCAGTAGATTTAGTTTTATCTGGTTTCTCTTTTGTGTTTTGTTTATTTTTCTTCTTCCCTTTCTTTTTATCGCCGAATTTTGATTTGGCCATAGAAGATTCTACGACATGAATATCGGTAGGAACTTTAGCGGAAGCTTCTCTTGTCGGGGAATCTGGTAAAGTTATAATAGGAGAAGAATTCTTTGCAGATTTCTCTTACTCTTGGTACTAATTGAACCAATCATACCATCAACGACATGAAACCCTGAAGGAGCTATAGTTATTTGATTTTGTTTGGGAAGATTGGGGATTTTTTCGTGTACAGTACCCGACTGCGTATAAACGAGGTCAAGGTACTGAGCTTGAGAAATTACTTTCTCTTCAGTAACTACTCCTGCCTTAGCTACATCCTCAGTGATTTTAGGTAATAATGATTTAACAAACCATTATGCTAAGATTTGATTCGGGATAAAAACTTTCACTAAACGTCGTCGACGTTGCCATTCATGAATATGGTCTGAAATATATGTAGATGTTGACTGTTTTAATGAAGTTAATAATTCCGTGCCATTGTCATATCTAACAGGCAACTGAAAATGAGTTAAGAATGAAGTAGCTAACTGACTAAAATTATAAAAAGAGCTTCATGGTAACTCAATATACCACTTAGCCGCGAGACCAATTAGAGTGCATTGAAAAAGCTGTAAGCGAATTGAATAATCTATAATGGAATTTGATGCACACTAGAGGTGATAAGTCATCACATGATTTGACGGATCCTCTCCTGGATTACCCTCAAACTTAGAAATATCTCTAGGCAACTTATTAGGCATTGGCGGCCAGTACAGAAGATAATAAATTGGATCGTTCATAAGGCGCGACAAGTTAAGTAAATCCAAAGTTGCGATAAATGGTAACTGACGGTTAGGGTCTCGAAACCTTGGGTCACAAGACCAGCTCCAGGAGGAGGATATCCAAGATAACCTGGAATTGGATTTGCATTAGGAATATTATATCCTACCGGAAAACCAGCATTAAACAGACCAAACTGGGGTTGTTGAGGTTGAGGTTGTTGATATGTATACCCAGGGTATGGTTGATACTGATAAACTGGGTTTTGCACAACAGGACCATATTGATACTATCCTTGGTACTGTTGATAAGTAAATTGCAGTTGACTTGTGACAACCGTACTTGGACTAGGTTGTCCTACAGGCATCTGAACTAAAGTCTGAATTGTAGGTCTGGATTGGGGTAAAGAGGTATGAGGAGTTGATACAGGAACAATAGAAATTGGAGTTGTCGATACTCTAGAAGTAGGTGGGGTAGATTGAATAGAAGCTGCAGTAGTTGCAACAGTCATTTGAGGCGGAGTTCGAGGCGAACTGGGCCCAAACTGATGAACTACACCAGGTGCAGAAGTTTGAATAGTAGGCTGGACAGGTTGCTGGGTCGAACCAGAAACCAAAGGTTGTCCAGGTTGAGATGACAACTGCACATTGGGTTGCAAAATCTGTTGAGTTTGAGATGGATCCCACACCATATTCATTCCGGGGTAAGGACCCATAACAAGTTGAGCATATGGAGGACCATAACCAAGTTGAGTGTAGGACTGATAATTGAAAGGTACATTTCCAACTCCTTGAACAAATGGTTGACCAAAAGGTGGTTGGAAACCTTGAGATGGGTACTGACCTTGAGGTTGATAACCTTGAGGCACGTATTAAAACTGGGGTTGACCTTGAGGTGTATATTGATACTGGGGTTGACCTTGAGGTGTATATTGATATTGGGGTTGACCTTGAGGCATATACTGAGTCTGGGGTTGACCTTGAGGCATATACTGAGTCTGGGGTTGACCTTGAGGCATGTACTGTCCCTGAGGTATGTACTATACTTGAGGTTGCTCCCCAGGTGGTATTTGACTATCTTGGGGTTGCCTCCCAGTTAGTAATTGACTACCTTGAGGTTGTCTCCCAGGCAGTATCTGACTACCTTGAGATTGCCCCCCAGGCGGTATCTGACTACCTTGAGATTGCCCCCTAGGCGGTACTTGACTACCTTGAGGTTGCAGATTTGGAATAGCACCAGACATCATAAGAATTTCTTCCATGCTCAACGGTGGAGTTCCATTATTACTAGTTGATACCCCATGTTCGATGGGTTGAGGAGACGCTCTTGAAAAAGTACCAGAAACTGACTGATACCCAGAAGGAACAAAAGGACCGCCATATAAAAATGTTTCTGGATTTTGGGAAAATATGGACGACCCAAAAGAAGGTTGTAATCTAGAGGCACATCAACCACTTCCACATCTAGATTAACAGTTTTGCCTTCTACCCCTATAGGTAAATCTTGCAGAATTCCAAAAGGATGAAACCCTCAGCCATCAAAAGCCTTTAAAATTGTCGGGGATTGATTGTGTGTAGGAGAACCAAGCGATCTCCAACACTGAATCGACATAATACACGTGAAGCTCCCTCATCAATCACAGTCCGAAAGCAAGGTCTGTTTTTGACTAACAATGGGATTTGGAAAGCCATTTGATGTGGTAGACGAGGTGTACTATTTTCTAAATCGAAGATTATAAGATTGCAATCCTGAATATCAACAACTCCTATAGCAAACAATAGCAATTTACACTGTGTTGGGCATGATTGCAGCACCTCCAAAGCCGACATTGCTGAAGGGGATATAGCTAAATCTTCAACAATGTTATAGTTCTGTGCAGCTCTCGCATGTGGTTTGAAAGCTGACTTCCGAAGTATACCTTTAGCAGGCGGTTTGATTACTAAGTCTGGGTTAGGTTTCTCGATCTGTAGCGGATCAGAACCAGACGGAGTTGAAGTTGATGGGTTTGAACTAGAATATTATTGTTCCTTACCACCAACAGGATTCTTACTACCAATAATCTTGCAATCGCATCACAATCCTGACATGGGACATCATCATAATTAGTTCTTCTGAGGTATTTGACGAAGAACCTATCATCTTACTATCTTGACTAGGAAAAGGATCCTTCAAGACAACAGGCGTTTGAGAACCTTTGACGATTTTCAAAACCTCAGCTCGATGTGGACAATCTCTTGTAAAATGCTCCTCATCACAAATGAGACAGGGATAGCGAGGTTTACGTTTCTCATCAGTAGATTCAGTTTTATCGGGTTTCTCTTTTATGTTTTGTTTATTTTTCTTCTTCCCTTTCTTTTTACTGCCAGATTTTGATTTGGCCGTAGAAGATTCTACAACATGAATATCGGCAGGAACTTCAACGGAAGCTTCTCTTGGCGGAGAATCTGGTAAAGTTATAATAGGAGAGGAATTCTTTGCATATTTCTTCTTATTCTTGGTACTAACTAAACCAATCATACAATTAGCGGCATGAGACCCTGAAGGAGCTACAGTTATTTGATTTTGTTTGGGAAGATCGGGGATTTTTTCGTGTACAGTACCCGACTACGTATAAACGAGGTCAAGGTACTGAGCTTGAGCAATTAATTGCTCTTCAGTAACTACTCCTGCCTTAGCTACATCCTTAATGATTTTAGGTAATAATGATTTAACAAACCATTCTGCTAAGATTTGATCCGGGATAAAAACTTTCACTAAACGTCGTCGACATTGCCATTCATGAATATGGTCTGAAATATGTGTAGACGTTGACTGTTTTAATGAAGTTAATAATTCTGTGCCATTGTCATATCTGATAGGCAACTGAAAATTAGTTAAGAATGAAGTAGCTAACTGACTAAAATTATAAAAAGAGCTTTGTGGTAACTCAATATACCACTTAGCTGCGAGACCAATTAGAGTGCGTTGAAAAAGTTGTAAGCGAATTGAATCATCTATAATGGAGTTTGATGCACAACAGAGGTGAGAAGTCATCACATGATTCGACGGATCCTCTCCTGGCTTACCCTAAAACTTTAGAATATCACTAGGCAACTTATTAGGCATTGGCGTCCAGTACGGAAGATAATAAATTGGATTGTTCATAAGGTGCGACAAGTTAGGTAAATCCAAAGTTGTGATAAATGGTAACTGACGGTTAGGGTCTTAAAAACCTTGGGTCATAAGACTAGCTCCAGGAGGAGGATATCCAGGATAACCTGGAATTGGATTTGCATTAGGAATATTATATCCTCTCGGAAAACTAGGATTAACCGGACCAAACTGGGGTTGTTGAGGTTGAAGTTGTTGATACTTTCCTTGGTATGGTTGATAAGTAAATTGCAATTGACTTGTGACAACTGTACTTGAAATAGGTTGTCCTACAGGCATCTGAATCGAAGTCTGAATTGTAGGTCCAGACTGGGGTAAAGAGGTATGAGGAGTTGATACAGGAACAGTAGAAACCGGAGTTGTCGATACTCCAGAAGTAGGTGGGGTAGATTGAATAGAAGCTGTAGTAGTTGCAACAGTCATTTGAGGCAGAGTTTGAGGCGAACTGGGCCGAGACTGATGAACTACACCAGGTGCAAAAGTTTGAATAGTAGGCTGGACGGGTTGCTGGGTTGAACCAGAAACCAAAGGTTGTCCAGGTTGAGATGACAACTGCATATTGGGTTGCAAAATCTGTTGAGTTTGAGATGGATCCCACACCATATTCATTCCGGGGTAAGGACCCATAACAGGTTGAGCATATGGAGGACCATAACCAAGTTGAGTGTAGGACTGATAATTGAAAGGTACATTTCCAGCTCCTTGAACAAATGGTTTACAAGAAGGTGGTTGGAAACCTTGAGATGGGTACTGACCTTGAGGTTGATAACCTTGAGGCACATACTGAAACTGGGGTTGACCTTGAGGTATATATTGATACTGGGGTTGACCTTGAGGTATATACTAAGTCTAGGGTTGACCTTGAGGCATATACTGAGTCTGGGGTTGACCTTGAGGCATGTATTGTCCCTGAGGTATGTACTGTCCTGGAGGTTGCCCCCCAAGTGGTATTTGACTATCTTGGGGTTGCACCCCAGGTGGTAATTGACTACCTTGAGGTTGTCCCCCAGGTGGTATTTGACTACCTTGATATTTCCCCCCAGGCGGTATCTGACTACCTTGAGGTTGCAGATTTGGAATAGCACCAGACATCATAAGAATTTTTTCTACGCTCAACGGTGGAGTTCCATTATTACCAGTTGATACCCCATGTTCGATGGGTTGAGGAAACGCTCCTGAAAAAGTACCAAAAACTGACTGATACCCAGAAGGAACAGAAAGACAACCATATAAAAATGTTTCTGGATTTTGGGAAAACATGGATGACCGTTTTGACATATTCAAAGGAGGATAATAACCTCTAGGCGTAGGATGAAAAGGAATACGAGGTGGTGAAGAAGCAAGACCCGGATTTTCTAAAAAGTTAGTCAATGATACGTACCAAGAGTCACTTTGAAAAGGACTGTAGAAGATTGATTCACGCTCCCTAAGTTCTAAAGTTGGTTGATTTTCAGGGAGAGATATATCTTCGTTCAGACTAACAAGTTCTTCAATAGAAATGAGTCCAGAAGGAAGATTTTGGGTAATGACACTTCCTACCCTGGGTGAACCAGGACCACTAGAAACTGGAGAAGCAAATCCTGAGGATGGAGTAGCAGCATGTTCAGTTTCAGGTTCAAAAATTTTAGGTTCCTCAACTAATTCACTAGTAGACGAAAAGCTACCAGTAACTATGGAAAATGAAATTGATTTAGAAATATACTCTGTTGCTGGAATTTGGTAATGAGGGTGAATAATTAAAGATGATTCTCCGCCCTCTGGTGACCCAACTCTACCTTCACTAGGTGTGACAAGAGCTCTTAGCCCTTCAAACTGACTTGGTGTATATTCGGGAGGCTGCCCCGGAAGTCTATGGGATTGTCTCGGTAATTCAACCACGATTAAATAATTAATTACTTCACACACAAACAAAGAAAATCTCAATAAAACCACCTAAAGTCTCTAAAGAACCAAACAATTGAATCACATGCCTAGCAATCTAAGACTTCAAACCACACACAAATAGTAACTTTCCATACTGAAAACAGTAGTTGGTGATGAAATCCAATGTCACAGAATTCAAGACAGAAACGACAGTTGGAACAATTACCCTGACAACTTGCTTAATGAAACAGACTGGCACAAGTTTCTTCAAAAAACCGTCTCGAGTGAAGATAACCCCCCAGAGAGTCCAAGTGAGTCTAGTCGACCTCTAATCCAGGTACAGTGAGACCCATCCTTCACCGTCACCTTAGGAAAGAATCTTAAGATTATGGTCACTATGGTTACCAACATTAACAAATACAACTGGGGGAACAATCTACGATTCAATCTACGCACAAGGGCAGAGTAGAAAAACTCAATCCCCTTGAAGGCTTCTTGACATGATTAATCTGAGATTTACCAACAAGTGATCCCAGGCTCCTTGACAATGGTTAATCCGAGGTTTACCATTTTTAATACGCGCAAATCTTCTATCTTTCCCAATGAGACAGACTTGATTGTCTCAAAGGTTCGAACATGATCTCGTGATTGAATCCTTTAAGAGGAGCTTCCTAGATTATATCAATTATAATTGGATTTATTTCCTACTGCAAGATACAACTACTTGTTTGTTTTAACTATCTTGGAGAGTTAATTACTCCCTACTCCAAGATACTAACCTAAGCTATGTTGGTGATAAGAGCCCTAGAAATAAAAAGATCGCTAGATGAATTTTAATTAAGCATTATTTTTATTGGTTGTTTCTTAAGTCAAAAGGTATGGAGATGAAACTTTGTGGTGTGAAGACTCGAATCCAAAAAAAACACTAAAAAATGCACCTAAGATGATAAACAATTCTTTTTCCTTTCAATGAATCTCTAGCTAAAGAAGAGTTGAGAATGCAATTGCTTGAAAATCAAATATTTCCTTCAACATATAACTGAAAAGAAAAACGTTTTGTCTTTTTCAATACACTCAAAGCAAAGCGGCTGATTATGCTCACAAAATAAATCCCTTTTCGTTTCAACACTCAAAACTACAAAAAACAATTTTTTCAAAAGAGAAACTAAAATTTCTAGAAAGCACACTCAAAACTATGAAAACTAATCTTGAGATTTAACTCCTAAAAACTAATTGAAATAAAAGCTTCAAATGTTTTTGAGGATGTTTTTACTTACTTATATTCGGTAAACTAAGGACTAATTCATTTAGAAAAACAAATCAATCAAAAACACCCAGCTATGTTTTCTTTATAAAAATGAAATTCACATCTTATGACCAAGTTCGTTCAAAGATTTGCAAAGAGAAACAAAATCTTTAAGGAATTTAGACTTTTGTGATCCATAACATTGTTTAGAGAATTTTCAGCAAAATCACATAGATAATCATTTGTCGACATGTTTCGAACCAACCAGTGTGGTTCATCGTCAGGACAAGTTGAAGAACCAGATCCAGCTTAGCATGTTAAATAGTCTGAGCAAAGATTACAACGGCTAATTAACGGCTAATTTTGACTAAGGGACCCAGGTCAAAAATTAAAACTAAAATTAATAATGTTAATATTATAATATTATTATT
>APFE030667371.1:0-22999 GCA_000404065.3 Pinus taeda | reverse complement strand
TAATACAACTAATTAATACATCAGTTAACTCAGTTGCATGTCAGTGCATGTTCAGTTCAACAGGGACAGGTGTTAGAGAATCAGATTGCTATCAGTTGTGACTATAGTTGTGCACCAGATCTTGCACAATAAAGGGATTGGGTATGCCAATGTATTTGCCCACATTGTAGCTTGTGCTCACATGATTTTTCCAAGTAAATACGAGTTTGCTTTGGAATTATCATTCATTCTCATGCAGGTATTAAGCAGTGGAGGCAGGCAAGCAGTGAAGGAGATTTGAGCCAGTGATTGATTCAGATCTGAGCTGTATTGTGTGTAACAGAGGTGGAGATACTTGTGAGAAGTATTATGCTGTGTAATGTTACATGACTAAATCATTAATATACAGATAGTTGGGGTTTTTAGCGAGATGCTTTCCCCGGGATACATATTGTGTTAATGTGTGAATGCTCTTGATGTTTTATTGTTATTGATGCTGCTATATTGATGATCAACGTAGAGGAGCTTATGTATTGTGTATGTTTTCCGCAATAGTACATGATCAGGATAATCTCCATTGAATATGTGTTAAATTATTCAAAATTTCTACAAAATGCACTTTGAGCAGGATCTTTATAGTGGTATATTTTATCTGGAAGTCTCTGTTATCCAGGGGAAGGTGGTCTAGGTCTAAATGAGGTGTAGTGATGGGCCTCACATCCATTGTAATTGGGGCAGCCATACTCAGTTCTTGTGGATTTGAGTGTGGGGAGGGATTTAGAGTTTTTAGGGCAACGATGTTCTGTAGTGGTTAATGGCTCAAGCTCTTAAGTATTTTTAATTAATTTTTAACTTAAATAAAAACACTCAGTAACTACTTACTTTGAAATTGACAGGGTATTTGGTGAATTCTGGTTTAAATACCTAGAACTGGGGTGAATTGACTCTGAACAAGGTTACTAGCGATTGCAAGTGGTTGAATGGCTTTGTATAGGTTGCAAGACCGACCAGGTTGTCTGTAGCATCTTTGGAGTGAAATTGTACGTGGGTTGATGGTTTCGACGTTTGCAGGTGTCGTGCATGCGTATATAGGCTTGAAGATGAAATTTCAGTGAAAACAAACAATTTTGGGGCTTTTGGATTTTATATGCAAAAAGTTATTTTTTGGCGAGTAAGGGGTGAATAGTGGTTAATTTTTCACGTAGCAGGAGGGCGGTAAGTAGTTTATTTTGCACTAATTTTGGGTGCCCGATGGTATTTGGGAGGGGCCGCCTGATTCCACTCATCGGATGACATGTAGCATTGGGGGCCAGGGGGGAAACCACTTTATCAGGTGGGTAAAGGACAGACATCGGGTTGGCCCGATATGGATAAGGGCCGTCAGATGAGGAGGGGGACGATCACATGGTGATCAGGTGGAGAAGTTGTGCGAAGGCTAGTGGGGGGCCCGACGAGCACTTAATTATGGCTGTATCAGGGTTAATGATGGCTTAAAGTGAGATTAGGCCATTGGGGTAATTAGAAGAGGATTAAAAGGGGGCTTAATTAACTTGATCGTAGATCGACCAGTTAAAGGTTTTGGTCGGGTTTTAGGTGAAAATCTTAGTTTATAATTAAACTGGGGTGTAGGGTTAAATTATACATAAGAGTAAAATATATACGGGAAATTGGATTTTTATCGGGATTTACTATAATAAAGTTAGTCATTAATATGAAAAATGGGTGGAAAAGGGAAAAACACTAAGAAGAATGATTTTTTGTGAATTACATGTTTTTCACATATTTACATTAATACTTAGGGTAAAGCATTTTTATGGGTTTTTGGTATGAAAAGTGTTTTATATGGGGGGAGAATTTCTTTTTCCCACGCAAAAAGTGTTTTAACCTTAGGAAAATGAGTATTATTAGGAAAATTAATGAATTGAAGGGGGGGTGAATTTTTATGAGTGGAATCTAGTACTTGATATCCATAAGCCTTTGAGTCGAGGGTTGGTCCCTCCAAAATTCAGAGAAATGCTTTGAGCCTCTTTAACTTAAAGGTTTTTAAGTACTTTGAACTTTATTATGGGAAATTAGTTAAGTAAAGAGGTGAAATGAATGGGGAAAGTTAATTAATTGAATTTGAAATTCATTTGCATGCTTGATTGTCCATTCATATGTGGAACATATGATGAAAAATGATAAATATGCTTTTTGTCTAATTAATCACCATACTTTTGCAACCTTTCTTCTACTTACCCATCTACTTATTCTACCATTTTTTCTTCACTTTATTAGGGTGAGTTTAAGCTAGCAAACCCTTATCAATATTTTCTTTTCTTTACATAACAAACTATCTAAATCAAGCCTTATCTCATCCAAGGGCTCAGTTTAAACAGTTGAGCTCCTTTTATTTACTCTACCTATCTAATTATTTGCCAAGATTACATTGTTTGGTCAGATTTTATTCTCTATATATAAACATGAAGTTGAACACATGAAATAGCGAAGTTTAAACATTTCGACTATTCATAGATTGTGGCATAAGTAACAAGCTGCACACAATAAAAAAAATGTAAATAGTAGTGGCATTTTGACTTGCACACTTTCATGGTCTTTTTGTTTTCTTGGTGTTCATATTTTTAATTTTTTGTGACCTATTTTCATTTTTTTTGTCATTTGATTATTCTTTTAGGACATACCCTCTTTACATTTTTAAATTTGCTAATATGGAAAACATTTGGAGAAAGCAAAGGTATGTACAATATTACAAGGCTTAACCTTAGTTAATCAAAATTATGACTCCTATTGGTATAGGAAACTAACTGTGTTTCCACTTGGGGATGGCATTTCCTGGTGAATTGTTAAGAACTTTGTAAGTCAGTAGCCTTTGAATTGCTATTGATGTTACCTTGCAAAATTATCCTCTATGCCTCTGCATTATTGATACTTATGATAGTGTATACTTCGAAGCTTAGGGCCTTCTCTCCGGGCTTCAAATTCAATGACCACCATCCAATCAAAACTAAAATTTTTGAAAAAAATGAAATATCTACAATGGAAATTAAAAATCAGTAGTTAGGTTCAAAATAGTGTTTGAGCATACGACCATTCACTGGTCCACCTTCTGCTTTTGTACCATCCATTTCTCCGAGGAAGAAAGCATTATTACCTCTGAAAACATAAATGACATATGGGCCTTTCCATAGGAAATCAAATTTCCCATGTTTACCTTTATCTTCCCTCCTTGAATCCCATCTTTGGACTTTGTCACCAAGGTGGAAATCCTTAGCCTTGGTCCTTTTATCAAAATCCTTCTTGATACTTTCCTGCACAACCTGAGATTTGATGTACACTTCTTCCTTGGTTTGCTGTAAATGAATTGTTTGATTGATTCTTCTTTGGATGTCATTTGTTTCAACTTGCAACTCTTAGAGCAACTTCATCACTGGTGTTCCCAAGGGAGATGGAAAAACAACTTCCATCCCATAAACTAGTTGGTAGGGAGAGGTACCAATTGATTTCTTTGTGGTTAGTCTATCTACCCATAAAGCATTGACTAGCTTTTTGTTCCATGTTTTCTTATTGTCCTGCAACAACCTTTTTATGATGTTCACCAAGCTTTTGTTTGAGGATTCTGCCAGTCCATTTCCTTGAGGATAATAGGTTGTGGAATGGCCTAGGGTTATATGATACTTGTTGCAGAAATCTATCATCCTTTTGGATTCAAAGGCTGTTGTATTATCAGTAATGAGCTTAGTTGGACATTCAAATCTTGATAGAATGTTGGTTTCAAGGAAGGTTATGATAACCGTGTCACTGGCTTGCCTTGAAGGTATGGTCTCTATCCATTTGGTGAAATAGTCTGTGGCAGTGAGGATCCATTTATGTTGGGAAAAGGAAGGTGGGTGAATCTCACCAATGAAGTCTAAACCCCATTGTTGAAAAGGTGCTTCAGCAGTAATTGGTTTTAGGGGTAAAGGTAGAAGCTTTTTCTTTCCCTAAAAAACTTGACGTTTGTGATAGGAGGTCACATGTTTCTTAACATCAAAAAACAAAGTTGGACAGTAGAAACCAGCTCTAAGAATTTTATCTGTAGTGGTTTTCCAGTAAAGGTGTCCTCCATAGTCGCCTGCATGAAACTCTTGTAGTACTTTGTCAGACTCATATTTTAATAAATAGTTGAGAATAATACCTTCATGATTCCTCCAAAACAAAGCATTATCTAATATACAACATTTTAAGGACTTCATCTTCAAAAATATACTTTTGGTCTTAGGTAATCCAAGAGGAGCTTGTAAATTTTGTAAAACATAAATGATATCAACATACCATGGTGATTCAATAAAGGCCTGGCTGATTAGTGGAGTCGCCATCTCCTCTTCATTATCTATTTGTGCAATAAAGTTTATATCAAGGGCCTGAAAATTTGACTTAGCCATGAGCTTGGCTAAACCTTGGCCCTTGATTAACTTAGTTGGTCTGATTTCTATGTCATATTTTAAAATAGTAGCAATCCATTTTCCCCTCTTTCCATCTAGACCACCCTGAGTTAGGATGTCCTTGACTACTGAATTGGGAACATAGGTTATTATATGAGAATATAAAATATATACTCTAAAGTCCTTGATGGCTTTGACCAAAGTAAAATCTTGTTTTTCCATTATGTTATATTTTAAGGAGGCATCTCTCAGGGCCTTGCTAAAGAAAGCAATAGGTTATTCATAGCCCTGGTCATTTTTCTACAGTAAAACTACAACAATTGTGTGCTCAAAAGAAAAAGAAAATAAGATGAAATCTCTGTCAAATTTTGGACTGACCAAAACTGGTGTTCTAGTAGGCTAGTTTAATGTCTTCAAAGGATTTCTTAGCCTAAACAGTCCATTTAATGGTCGAATCTATTTTCAACTTATTGTTCAGTGATCTAATTAATTCTGCTAGATTAGAAATAAATCTTCTAAGAAAGTTAATTTTCCCTAAGAAAGCTTTTAATTCTCCGATGTTCCTTGAATGTTGTATCTGTAAGATGGCTTCTATTCTTGCAGGGTCTATTCAGATACCATCTTTTGAAATTATATGACCTAGTAACTTTTCTTCTTCTAATCCAAACAATGACTTCTTAGGGTTCAAAGAAATTCCATATTTCCTACATTTAATAAAACCCTGCCTTAGATGATCCAAATGCTGGTTGTCAGATTTTGAAAATACAATAATATCATTCTAGGTATATAACTAGGAAATCAAAAATTTCTTTGGCAAAGGATATATCCATAGCCCTCTGAAAAGTGGATCCTGCATTCATTAGTCCAAAAGGAATTTTCACATACATGAATGTGCCCCAAGGAGTAGTGAAGGAAGTCTTGGCTTGGTCATCAGGATGAACTAAAATCTGGTTGTAACCATAAAACCCATCCAATAATGAGATCCTGGTTGATCCAACTACCCTTTGCAAAATATGGTCCATTTTGGGGAGAGGGTAATTGTTTTTAAGGGATAATTGTTGAGATTTCTAAGGTCCACATAGAGTCTAATCTCGCCGGTTTTTTTCCTAGTTGGCACCATGTTTGAAACCCAATCAGATTTGATCTTAGCATCATACATTCTCTGGATTTCCTTTTCAATTGAAGGCAATAGGACAAGATTTATCCTTCTAATTTTTTGTCTGAAAGGTTTTTGATTTACTTTTATAGGGATTATGTGTTGTATGATGCTAGTGTCATATGATTTGAGGTCCTCATAACTCCAAGCAAATACATCCTGAAATTATTTTAATAACTCAATGTATTTTACTCTTTCAGTGGGAGGTAATGATTTAGAAAGTTTGATCTTTTTTGGGTTTTCATCAGTGCCAATATTACACTCCTCCATATAAGATTTCAGAGGTTCCATTTTGGGCTTTCTAGGAACATCATTTGAATCAAACAGGTCTTCCAAAGGGGTTAATCCCTTAGGTAAGAAATTGTCTTTGAGATTGATTACTTTAGTGTCTTCGTTAATTATCTCATCAATCTCAACTTGTTCTAGGTTTTCTACATCTGATTTTTTAAATTTAGTGGGATGGAATCTATCTATCTCTTCACCTTCTATCTCATTTATTTTGTATTTTATCTTTAGTGTTAAGGTCTATTGATGTGTCAGTATCTATATTGCTATTTACAAATTCTTGTTCTAAAATAAAAAAGTTGTTTATTTGTTTGTCATCAGCAAATATTTTCTAGTTCTTTAAATTATCTGGGATTGTAGGCCTGTGCCTTACTTCAGCAGTGTACTGATAGTTAGGCTGAAAGGGTAACTTGTAAGTGCTATCAAACATTGCTAAACTATGAGGCTACATATTATTTTTTCTAGGAATGACAACAACTTTGGCTTCTAAGAAAGTGTTTAGTATTTCTACAACGGTTCCTCTGTAACAACTTAATTTAGGGTCTTTGGTCATATATACAACATTAATTTGTTTTATCACTAATTCAGAGTCTCCCATGATAGAAATTCTTATAACTCCTAGCTTCCTAACTAATTTAAGACCTAAAATTAGTGCTTCATACTCAGCCATATTGTTAGTACATTTAAAATTTAGTCTGTATGCGTGGTCTTCTGAATAATCATTCTCTAGATTGTGTATCCAAACTCCTGCTCCTGCTCCAAACTTATTGATTGACCCGTCAAACTCATGATGCCACAATATCTCATGTTCATAATTAGTATCATCTGTTTCCACCAACTGTTCCTTGACTTGACTACCTTGTTTAGTGGAAAGTTCTAAAGTTTGGACAGTTTCCTTTTTTTGAAACTGCAATTTCTTTTGGTTCTATATCAACACTGTCTAAAAGAGTTCCTTGTGTTTCATCAGTATTATACAAAATAAAAGAATCACTATCTGAATGTACAGAGTAGATAGGAGATTTTTGAGGCCGATCTTGGCTACTCACCATGTATTTCATTAAAGTTTTTCGGTATAGCTTCTTGGGTTGTCCAAAAACAGAATTGTTGCATATGACATATCAAGTTGTAGAGATCCCTGAAGTTTGGCTCCCCATGACCTGGATAACAACATGCCATACTTTGGTGGGATGTCAGCAACTACAATATCCATAAGGATGCTTTTCGCAGGGTATTGAACTAAGGTAACACAGAGGTCTTTAATCAATCCCAGACACCTTACTTGACTTGAGTCAAATGAAAATAAGCCCTTGTAAGGTCTTGTAATGTCTAGGTTCAATTTTTCCATTATTGATTTGGGCATTAAGTTGTGGGAGGCTCCAGAATCGAACATTTCATTATGAAGAATTTTGTCATGGATTCCAACGCTGATGTAGAAAGGTGGTATTCCTCCTTCTAGTGGTTTTCCATTGACATCTGGACCAAATATAAGTTTAGGTTGGTCATCAAACAGGTTAACATAATCTTCATTTTCAGCAAGGTTCAAGGTCTGATTTATCTATGTTTTGTAGGTTTCATTCTTGATTAACTATGTCAAAGGGAATGAAATCTTTAGCTTAGCTACCTATGCTCCCAAATTAAAAGGCAAAGAGGCTTTCTCTGCTTGAGGGTTTAGAATTTTGATAAAAGGGATTTAAGTGGGATGGTCTTCTTTTCCTTTATTGGGGACTTCTTTTTGTGAATTTTCCAATCTAGTATTTTGAGATGTGTCCACTGGGATTTTGGAGGAAATTGAAGAAGAGGGTTGATCATCCGAAGGTTGATTAGGGGTAATATCTTCAATGGTAGGACTAGAAGAATTCTAGTTTGTTTGGGGAGAATCTGGAGAATTTTAGAAACCGAGGCTTCTTTGATTTTCTTTGGTTGATTTGGCACTGTTTTCTTGGTTTGGTCAGAGATATCAGAATTCTTTTTACTCCTTAGGTTATACTGCTTATGTACTTCAAAGATGGTAGAGTCATAACCTTGTTTATAATCAAATGACTCTCAAGACTAGATTTGCAACTGCTGCATATGCAATTCCAGATCATCTTGTGACAGAAAAACAACACATTCATCATCTAATCCCATAAGTTTAATCTGTGTGTCTTGCTCTAGATCTTCAGGATGGGATGTTTTTGCATAATTTTACTGGAAAGGAGGTCATATATTCTGATTAGGTCCATTTTTTCCAGTGTTTTGGTTTTGGTTTTTCCTAAATTTTGGGTTTCTAACTGGAGGTGCCTGTTGATTATCCCACTGGGGTTTACTCTCTATATTCTCTATTCTATCGATTAAGTTTTCCATGCATTTTGCTAAGCTATCTATTTTAATGTTAGAGGGTGAAGGCTCATCTTTATCTTATCCTTTTCTTTCATTCCTAAATCTAGCTCTTTTAGTTAATAAATTAGCCTCTACACTTACTGCTACACTTTGCATATCTTCAAGGGTGGGGGGGTTTCTTTCCCTGAGATGGAATGCAATGTGTGTGTCAAAACCATCATGGAACTTTATTAATGCAAAGTCAGGTGGGGGTATAAGATTAACTGGAATTGCATTGTATATATTATTAAATCTGGTTTAGTAATCTTGAACGGTTTCATTGGGTCCTCTCCTAATATTTTCATATTCAGAAATGATCTGTAGAGGATTTTTTTTTTTTCCCATCTATTCAAAAATTTCTATTGAAATACTTCTAAAATATCAATACTATTATCAGGTAGTGATCTAAACCATTTTCTAACATCACCAGCTAAAGACTGAGCGAATAATCTCATTTGGACATCCACAATGTAAATTTCATGAAGTTCAATGTAGTCTGTCATTTTATTAACATGGTGTTGTGTAGTGTAGTTTCCTATGCAATCAAATTGGATGATTTTACTCTGGTAGTCTGCTGGCATGGCACCAAGTGGAGAATGTAAGACAAGGGGAGCATATCTATTTTCCATGGCTGTAAGCTGGGATGGGCTAAAATGTGGGGTTGAGACACTGGAAGATGATGCAGTAGTGGAGGATGAACTAGGACCAACAGGTGGTACTTGGAATATGATAGGTTGGTAAGGGAGTGATGATATGAATGGAGCTGGGGAATGAACTTCAAAGGTTGAAGGGAATAATGGTGAACTAAGAGTAGTGGATATTGGTTAAAAAAGCTTAGGGTTCCTGGATGTAGTAAGGGATGACTGTGGTGAATTTAGAGTATATTCATCAATTGACTGATTGACCTTTTGGACTTCGAGGTTTGCAACAAACTCTAGATCTAGAACAATTTCATCAAGTGCACTTTCAAACCTTGTTCTAAATAGGGAATTATCAAATGGCACGTCAAAGGGAAGGTATTCTAAAAACAACCACTCATCAGGGCATGAATCGACTTTGATTAAAGGTATTTGACTAACTAAACTTTCTTCTCTTTTGGGTCTTCTCGAAATTAGGTTGGGATTATCAACTACTGGGGCAAGGTTTGGATCTGGATTAGCCATAGTGTAGTGAGTTCTCCTTGAAGCCAAAATTTAAAGCTTTTTCTAATTAATTTCTTTTTGTGAGATTTTGTAAATAACTTCTAATAAACCCTTTAAGAGGCTTGAAATAAAGATTTAAAATTATCTTAAAGGTTTGTTAAGAATAAAGATTTTATTGTCCCTAGTGGAGTCACCACTATGTTATCTCTCGAAATTTTCCTTAGAAGTTATGAGAAGAAGGAAGAAACCAAGGTAACCACAAACCAATCTTTTAAGTATAGGCTCTAGCCAACCTATGACTAAGAGAGGGATCTCTCTATGTAATTTAGCTTTGTTTCTTATGGGATTTTAGGCTAGTTCTCAGTGTTCCTTGGGGTTTTGGTTTTGATTTGAAGGTTGGGTGGTGGAATTCTTAGAGTAGATGGATAGAGCTAGGTATTCAAACCATTAGGCTATGGAGTCAACAAATGGATAGAAAGACTGGACCAATTCATTAAAGGGAATGTTCACAAGGCAGGCTAGTGGAGAAAAATGGAAATCTTTAGGCGTAATGGGGGAAGTAACTCCAACTAGGGTAAAAGGGCACTTAAGAATCCTTAGACCGAGATTAGAATGGGGAACATAGGATAATCATGAACAAAGGGAAATTAAGAATCCTTTGCTATAGATCACAAGAGGTCACCTAAACTAAGGAGCAATAAAGAATTCCTTAAATTAGATTTGTGAAGAAAACATATAATAATGCATAACAGTTAAGACAGAGTGCATTTAAGCAATTTCTGAAATATCATTCCATGTAATAATATTTAGATTTTAGAGATACATAAAGATTATGAAAAAACTTGAAGGAAAACAACATTGAACATGAGAGAATACTTATTTGTATTTTGCTTTACACAAGAATCCTGTAAAATATCTGATCTTTATTCCTTGATCCAGTAAGCCAATCCAGTCATTGATACAATAGAATTTCTTATTCGAGAGAAAAAGTCTATAGAAATGTTTTGGAATCCACACTACATACTTTGAATTTTGAAGTATTTATAGAAAAACGTATTACAAAATATCTCAAAACAACTTGATATTTATTCTAGGAAATACAAATATCTTCTAGCAAGAAGATAGAGACAACTAATGAACTGGTTCTTGCTGTCCCTTTAATTATGGTTGTGCTGGCCTTTATGGTTGAGGTGTAGCCCTTTATGCCGGCTAATATTTGTGGCATTTTTACGTTGGAGTCTTCTTTACTTTTATCTTTCATCTGATACTCTTTGACCTTGCTACTCTTTGACCCTGTTGTGCTGTTTTACCTGTTTTACTATGTTGCCTTCATTTTTATTGCACAGTAACTTTCAGCTATTTATTTATCACAGTAATCTGTCATTATCTCCCACCATTCTACATCTGGTAATTTCACATTTACCATTCTCCTATAAATCTCATCAGCCTCGGTATATTTAGCAAAATTTGGCTTGGTGAGGAACACGCGTTTTACCTCATTCTCAAGGAAAAACAAGTTCTTAAATGTGTCATATAATACTTTACTTGTTGGCAAGGCTTTACTGGATGAAGAGCTAGCTTGTTACTTAGCCAACTGTCTGAGTCTGTTGCCATAGTCCGATTGTGTCATGAGTTTATCATTGATGACCATAGGACTGGGTAGACCATTTTCCTTCAAAATTTGAATTTAGCCATGAACCTATCAATGGCTACCTACATATTGTGGCACTTTTCTTCCAAATTGAGCACAAGGTTCCTTTTAGAAAGGACCTTCCTTATTTCTAGAATGGTGGCAGTTTTGTCTTCAATGTTCAGCTCATGTAGCTCATATCTGTTTTTGCTATTAAGGAAATGGATGAGTCTATTTGCATCCTTAGGCTTATTTCCAAATTCCTCCTTCACTTTCTAGATAGCTTCAGTAGCTATCTTTACTAGCTTTGTTTGCTCAAAAATAACTTGGATTGATGGCCAAATATCATTGACAGAGTTAATGATATTGGCCCACAACATTTCCGTAGTTTTTCTAAGTGGCTTCTCAAGTGTCAAATCCTTTTCCAGGATTTTGATCCTCTCACCCATTCTCTAGGCCCTTCGTGTTTCCTCTTTTTACTTGAGTTGGGCAAGTTTGCAGTCAGTTTCCAAACTTGCCACATTTTCCTTCAATCTTTTCATCTCTGTAGCCTGGATAGACATATTTTCCATGGCTTTCACAAGTTTTGCTGCTTTGTCCCTTGGTGCTCCTGCTGTTGTAGTAGATTCTGTTGTTACTGGCAATGTTGTTGTAGGTGGAGCTGTGGGTGCCAGTGTAGAAGGAACTACTGTGGATACCGTGGGGATGACATTTCTGGAAGTTGTGTCCAATTCACTTTGTTTCAATTGAATTAAAGTGTCCAACTCCTTTTCTGTCTCCTTGAGTTGATCATTCAGCTTCAGCACCAAGTCCATGAGCTCTTCATGTCCTTGTTGGGTTTCTAGGACCTCTAATGTTTGTCGATGATGTGGTTGGGGTATCTTTATCTACTTATTGAGTGCAGAGATATCATCGTTTTTCTTCTTAATTAACTGCTCTGTGGCTTTTATATCCTTGGGTCGTGTCCCAATTCAATTACTAAGTTCTCTAAGGACTTGATTCTTGTGTCCTTGGCCTATGAGAAGGCCTTTTCCAACTGGAATTGTGCAGATATGTTGTTTAGGGAATTCTGTAGTTGGTGGGTAGCTATGATCTTTCTAGTTAAAGTGGAGTATATCATATCCCCTGTTTTCTTGTGTAGCTCAATTTGTCTATGGGATGGATATCCCTTGCTAGCACTTCAAAATCTACTTTCTTGAAATCTGAGGCTGTTTTTGGCTATTGAGTTGTAGGCTTGATAAAAGTCATCTGCATTTCCCCTCTTTGATATCGAAGGCTGACATTAGCCTTGTTTGATTGTTAGGGGTCATCTTTAGGTATTGGGCATAAGTTTGGATCTTAAGCTTCTCATTCCTTTCTTTTATTTTCCTGTACCTCTCCTTAATGTCTTGGTCTTTGTCAGTAGGCATTCTAAACGAAGATACCTCAAGACTAAGCTGCCTTTCCAACCCTTGAGTTTGTGATGTGGAGGGTTTGCCTTCTGATGGGGTGACGAGCCTGCTCCTATTTCCCTCTGTGCTGGTGACTTCTGTTGTTTCCTCTATGTATTCTTGTTTAGAGATATGATTCACTCTCTATCTTTTTCCTTGGATTGTATCTGCATAAGTCTGTGAAGTGGCCCTTGCTGATGTGGTGGCCTCCTCCCTACTTCTTTTTAGGCTCTTCTCCTCATTTATAGGAGTATGCACAACTAAGGGGGTACTCATGGTTGTCTTTGGTCTGCTTGATTTCTCTGGTCTGTCTGACTGTTCTGGCACCTGCAGGAAAGAACCCTCATCAAGTTGTTTTTCGAGATCAACTAGAGCATTCTCTACATCTATTATGGTGCCGCCTTGATCAAATAGGGTTCCTTCCACCCATTCTGATTGGTTGGCATAGTCTTCAATCTCAGGTATGGGCTGGTGAATAAAAGGTCCTATCTTGAGCTTTTGCCTCTTCTTGGTGATGAATTCCAAAGGGTCATATCTCCAAACAAAACTTCTCTAGAACTTCATCTTCTGTAGTATCAAATCTGCCTCTTTCCCAACCTCCCTAGAGTTACATATGAAGGGGCCTAGTTGGTATTTTATTTTGAAATTGGCCTTCTTCTTGGCATTTAAAAAGTTTATCTCATCTACTTTGATAATTTGCATATAGTATTCTAATGCAAAAAACCTCATAAGAAGGTATCTTGGCAATTTGTATGGTGCAAGCATGCAACCATATATACGGATTTCTGTGTGGTTCTGGTGAAGGTACCAGTCACCCACTTTGGTATGCTTTGACAGTTGAAGGACTCTCTTTATTTCTGGGCTGATTCTTGGAGGAGAGTTTCTAGTCGACATTGTCATTACCGGATGCAAAAATAAATTTGAATAAGAGTATGGAGACTGATACACCTAGGTTGACCCTTGGTGTCCAGCTTTTGGAGGGTGAATGGGAACTTTTATGATTGATAATATAAGAACATATGGTATAAAATTGAGGAGTACTTGAAGACTCTTTCATTCCCCATTCTTGTGAACTGCTCATGCATCCTCTCAGCTATGAATGTGGCAAAGTCATAAATGGTTGTAGGAGGTTGTCCTGGGGTATAGATGGACATGAAAGCCAAGATAATTTCATCAATGTACTCACTTGTAGAGTAACCCAAAACACAAGATATCATGGCTACAATATTTCAGCCCCAAGGGGAAAATATAGCTACTACATATGGAGGGGGGTCATTAAGGATGTGATTTTCTTCTACGATGAAGGTTTGGAACAACTGGGCCAATTTGCCAGAGTTGAGTTTGAGGTATAAGTCCAATAGGTCTCCAATTGAGAGGGGAGTTAAGTTTGGCCTTGGTTGGAGCAGTAACATTTCATTGATGGATTCGGCGGTAATGGTGAAAAGGGCCTTCTGGTCATGAGACATGATGGTTTTGTGACTCAGGATGTAGCAAGCATAGCACATATGCACAATTTCAGGAAAAATGTGTATTTGGGGGAACTGATACTTGGGAAAATTTGACTCCTAAAGGCCAATTTCATCAGCATGGTTCAAGAACTTGTCCCTAGTTTGGTAATGCACTTTGAGCAGGAGCTGTATGACAGTGGTAACTTTTATCTGTAAGTCTTTGTCAGCCAGGGGAAGGTGGTCTAGGTCTAAATGAGGTGCAGTGATGGGCCTCACATCCATTGCAATTGGGGTAGCCATACTCAGTTCTTGTGGATTTGAGTGTGGGGAGGGATTCAGAGTTTTTAGGGAAATGGTGTTCTGCAGTGGTTAATGGCTCAAGCTCTTAAAATTTTTTAATAAATTTTTAACTTAACTAAAAACACTCAGCAACTGGTTACTTTGAAATGGACAGGGTATTTGGTGAATTCTGGTTTAAATACCTGGAACTGGGGTGAATTGGCTCTGAGCAGGGTGGCTGGCGACTGTAAGTGGTTGAATGGGCTTCATATATGCTGCAAGGTTGACTAGGTTGTCTGCGATGTCTTTGGAGTGAAATTGTATGTGGGTTGACGACTTCGACGTTTGCATGTGTCATGCATGCGTAAAGAGGCTTGCAGATGAAATTTCAGTGAAAACAAACAATTTTGGGGCTTTTGGATTTTATATGCAAAATGTTTTTTTTAGCAAGTACGGGGTGAATAGTGGTTAATTTGTCGCATAGCGGGAGGGTGGTATGTAGTTTATTTCGCACTACTTTTAGGCGCCTAGTCGTATTTGGGAGGGGCTGCCCGTTTCCACTCATCGGATGACACATAACATTGGGGGCCAGGGCGGAAACCACTTTATCGGGTGGGTGAAGGACGGACGTCGAGTTGGCCCGATATGGATAAGGGATGTCGGATGAGGAGGGGGACGATCACATGGTGATCGGGTGGAGAAGCTGTGCGGAGGCTAGTGGGGGGCCCGGTGGGCACTTAATTATGGTAGTATCAGGGTTAATAATGGCTTAAAGTGAGATTAGGCCATCAGAATAATTAACAAAGGATTAAAAGGGGGCTTAATTAACTTGATCGCAGATCGACCAGTTAAAGGTTTTGGTCGGGTTTTAGGTGAAAATATTAGTTTATAATTAAAATGGGGTGTAGGGTTAATTTATACATAGGAGTTAAATATATACGAGAAATTTGGTTTTTATTGGATTTACTATAATAAAGTTAGTCATTAATATGAAAAATGGGTGGAAAAGGGAAAAACACTAAGCAAAATGTTTTTTTGTGAATTACATTTTTTTCACATATTTACATTAATACTTAGGGTAAAGCATTTTTGTGGGTTTTTGGTATGAATAGTTTTTTTTGTTTTTTTTTGTTTTTTGTTTTTTTTTTTTATTATTATGGGGGGAGAATTTCTTTTTCCTAGGCAAAAAGTGTTTTAACCATAGGAAAAGGAGTATTATTAGGAAAATGAATGAACTGAAGGGGGGGTGAACTTTTATGACGGGAATCTAGTACTTGATATCCATAAGTCTTTGAGTCGAGGGTCTGGTCCATCCAAAAGTCAGAGAAATGCTCTAAGCCTCTTTGACTTAAAGGCTTTAAGTACATTGAACTTTATTATGGGAAATTAGTTAAGTAATGAGGTGAAATGAATGGGGGAAGTTAATTAATTGACTTTGAAATTCATTTGAATTCTTGATTTTCCATTCATATTTGGAACATATGATGAAAAATGATAAATATGCTTTTTGTCTAATCAATCACCATACTTCTGCAACCTTTCTTCTACTTACCCATCTACTTATTCTACCATTTTTTCTTCACTTTATTAGGGTGCATTTAAGCTAGCAAAACCTTATCAATATTTTATTTTCTTTACATAGCAAACTATCTAAATCAAACCTTATCTCATCCAAGGGCTTAGTTAAAATAGTTGAGCTCCTTTTATTTACTCTACCTATCTAATTATTTGCCAAGATTACATTGTTTGGTCAGATTTTATTCTCTATCTATAAACATGAAGTTGATCACATGAAATAGCGAAGTTTAAAATTTTTGACTATTCATAGATTGTGGCATAAGTAACAAGCCGCACACAATAAAAAAAAGTAAATAGTAGTGGCATTTTTACTTTCACACTTTCATGGTCTTTTTGTTTTCTTGGGGTTCATATTTTTAATTTTTGTGACCTATTTTCATTCTTTTTGTCCTTTGATTATTCTTTTAGGACATACCCTCTTTACATTTTTAAATTTTTTAATATGGAAAACATTTGCAGAAAGCAAAGGTATGTACAATATTACAAGGCTCAACCTTAGTCAATCAAAATTATGGCTCCTATTACTATAGGAACCTAATAGACCCTATAGCCTCTCTCTATTCAACTGTAACCATACTTTGTATCCCTCCTTGAATGAATTCTCTATTCTGTGATGATCATGCATGGACTTATATTTTTCTTGTGAATTTTTTAGTGTCTCTTGTACCTATTTATGGATCTTTCTAATCTTCTCAATAATTTTTTCCACCCTCAAGGCATCCCTTATAAGGTCCTCCCTCACTCTTACTTATTACCCAAAGACAATATCCATAGGTGAAGGTGGAAAATATACAAAAAAAAAATTCAAATGCGAACTTACCAATAGGAATGTGGACTTCTCTGCTATAAGAGTATTATAAATATAACATATTTTCATCCCAAGTCTTCATATGCTTCTGATTGTAACCCCTCAAAAGCTACACCAAATTCCTATTGACTAATTTTGTTTTCCCATATGTCTATGGATGGAACATTGTAGAGCCCTTTAACTTCGTGTCCATATCCTCCCACATTATAGTTCAAAATGTACTAAGAAATCTGATACCCTTGGCTGAAATGATGCTCCTAGATATCCCAAAGTGCACCTAGACTTGTTCAAATAACAAGTTTGCTACTTCTTTTCCACTAATGGACTTTTTATAGGGCATTAGAACACACATCTTGTTGAAACTGTCAACTACCATGAACAGGTACTCATGTCCCTTCCCGGTTGTTGGTAAACCTCCCACAAAATCCATGGAAATCCTTTCCCAAGAATGAGTGGGTATAGACAAGGGATGGTATATACCCTATTTAACGTTACTAGGATTGTTACTACAACAAATAATGCATCCTCTTATGAGCCTAGCTACTTGTTCTTGCATCTTGAGCCAATACACATACCTCTATAAGTTGGTCACTATCTTCTTGACACCAAAGTGCCCTACAACCTTAGAGGTGTGAGCCTCTCTAGTTAGTTGTAATCACTCACCTTTAGGAACACATAACTTATCCAACCTGTAGAGTAACATGTCTTGGAGATGGTAGTCAACTATGATGTCACCATCATGCACGTGATTGTAGATCTAAAATTGATCCAGGTGGATATTGGTGGCAATCTGCCTATTCTACCTAGAACCCCCAACCAATTTCATATATTTCCTTGTTCATTTAAGCATTTACTATGTTTAGCAATTTTTCAGGTCTTGAAATTCTGAAGCATTTTTAACCCCCTAAACGAAATTTTTTGGGGTTCTGTGGCAAGTCCATTGCCATAGGCAAAGGCTTGCAACGAAATCTATAGTACTCATAAATACATTTCCAACAAGGTATCATATGTGCCAAATGAAGATAATATGGCTAAGTTACGACCCCGGGAAGTTGGATTCCCAACTAACCCCAATGCGGCCCACAAAATCTTGGTTTTACATCCCTTGGGGTTAGGGTTTTGGTTGTTTAGGGTTTTCTCATGTTTTCTAATAATAAATAGGCCCTTGAGCCTCATTGTAACACAGTTTAAAGGCATGTAGCTGCCACATCTCTTCTCGGATATAAGCTACCATCGCTCGAGCTATGTTATTTCCATTCTATTTGTAAGCATAATTCAATATTTTTCTATTAATGAAATGAAGTGTTTTTATACTACATCTTTGTGTTTATGATTATGTCTATAAGTTGTTGCATTCCTATTTAAGTTTAGATTAGTGGTATCAAAGTAGTATGCTCTTTCTCTGTTTTTCTTTGCATGTCCCCAACAAGGTCAGGGTATAAGGAGTTAGGGCTTGATCTGGTTGAACCATTGCAAGATCAACCTCACAAAACTTGAAGACCTCCCATGATGGAAGAAAAGAAAGACGTGGGGGTAGGATATCCTTTCAAAATGTTTCTCGAGGAATCCCTCGAGCGACAAAGGGATGCAATGATGGATAAATTTACCCAGATCCTTCGATGACTGCCCACATGCGATGCATCTTCATCCAGCAGCCACTCTGGAGGCACCACTCCTTTAAGGTAGAAGTTAACTTTGATATTCCCATATTTGAAGGCCTGATAGATGTAGATGCCATAGATGAATGGTTAAATCTATTGGAAGGATATTTTTTAGTTCATGACTTTTCCAATCAGGAAAAGATTACTTTGCACTTCTTAAATCCCCCCACATGTCAAGGATTTGTGGGAAACCTATTGTGAACAAAAGGATGAGAGTGAACCCTCTCTGTTTTTAGCCGCACCCACTTGGAATTCTTTCTGAGATGCCATCAAGGAACAATATTACCTTGTCGGGAGCTATGAAGACAAATACATAAGGTGGACCATGCTATGGTAGGGAATGGACCAAGATGTGCCAGAGTTCACAAATAATTTCCATACCCTTCGCACAAAGCTAGGTATCAAGGATACTGAGTGGCATTTGGTGCTCAAGTACCATGGATGTATACACAAGTACATCTAGGATGAGATGGAGTTCTTGGACATTTCCTTGCTCAACATGGTGTATCGGTACACTTTCAAGGTTGAGCAGAAGTTTAAATAGAAGAAGCGAGACTTTGGATCTTTGAATCCAAAGAAAGGAAAATACACCCCCAAACCATAGAACAAAGGACCAAGCCAAGGCAACGTACCCAAGACAGCCCGCTGAAGCTGCAAGAAAAGAACAACACCTTGAAGACAAAGAAGGACACAAGAAAATGGTGTGAGTTCCATAAGAGCTCCACTCGTAATACAAGTGAGTGTTGGGCCAAGCAGTCACTGATGGCTGAGCTGAAGGCTTTTGAATCAGATGTAGGTTCTGACTCTGAATTAGAACCCGACAAGGGAACTGATAAAGGGAAATAGATCATTGATGTGAAGCTTAGTTCCACGGTGGCCACCACTAAGATCTAGAATATTGAGCTTGAAGATCCAAAGGAGGTGGAATGCCTCTTCCACTCACAAATGTGGGTAAAGGGTTCTCTGTTGTAGTTCATTGTCAATAGTGGGAGCCAAAAGAACCTCATTTTAGCAGAGGTTGTGAAGCAGTTGGTCCTAAAGACTATAACACATCCACAACCATACACCATCGGGTGGCTTCACCAAGTATGAGATCTTTGTTTCAACCAACAATGTTGCCTTCCCTATGATATCAATCCCTTTACAGATGAGGTACTATGTGGCATTGCTCCTCTTGAAGTTTGTGATGTATTATTTAGACAACCATACTTGTGGAAGCGACATGTTGTATATGAGTCTAGACCTCACTTTGTGATTATTACTTTGGCTAATAAGTTGTAAAGGATACTGGAGGTAGCCCCGCCTACCACCATCTCTTTGATCACTGCAAATAAATGCAGTAAGATCATTTCCCAGACCAGGAAATTTGTTTTCCTTATGATTCGTCCCCAGGGAAGGAAGAAGATTGTGGCCATGGCTTCCACGTAGGCCTTCTTTGCACAATAGCAACAGATGGACAAGGTCTTGGAGGAGTATAGGGATATTTTCACCTCACCCAAAAGGGTACCTTTTGCACTGTCAATTCAAGCACTCCATCGATCTAACCCCAAGCGCACCACTGCCCAATGGAATAATCTATCGATCCTCTATTATGGAGAACAATGAGATCAAGAGGCAGATTCAGGAACTATTGCAGAAAGGGAACATCAGGCTAAGATCATCACCTTGTGGGAGCTCAATTGTATTGGTATAGAAGAAGGATGGGACCTGGAGGCTTTGTATTGACTATCGGGCGTTGAACAAGATCACTGTCCGTAATAGGTACCCAATCCTATGGATTGATGACCTTCTGGACCAGATCAAGGGGGCCAAATATTTCAGCAAGATTGACTTGAAGTTAGGTTATCACCAGGTTCCTATGGAACCCTTCGATGCCTGGAAGACTACTTTCAAATCCAAGGAAGGCCTTTTCGAATGGTTGGTCATGTTGTTTGAATTGACAAACACCCTTCCAACCTTCATGAGACCGATGGACGACATCTTGCAACCCTTCACCAATGCATTTGTGGTTGTGTATTTAGATGACATATCAATCGTTAGCTAGAGTTGGGAAGAGCACCTCCACAATATTCGATATGTCCTTCAAACCCTATGCCAACACAAGTTGTGTGCTAACTTGGAGAAATGCACCTTTGGCCTGACCCAAGTTTAATATCTGGGGTACATCATTGATGAGAAGGGTGTACATGTGGACCCATCCAAGATACAAGTCATTTTGGATTGGCTAGCCCCAACCACTCTAATAGAGTTTCGCAAATTTTTGGGTCTTTCTAATTTCTACCATAAGTTCGTGTTGGAGTTCTATCATATCACTTGGCCTTTAAGTCAAGTCACCAAGGGTAGTTTGAAAGCAAAGTTTTTTTGGTTGGAAACCCAACAACAAGCATTCTTCGAGTTAAATAATTGCCTCTATTCTACACCAGTGCTCACATTATTAGACCTGCAAAAACCATTTGAGATTGAGATATATGCCTCCGACTATGCTAATGGTGCGATTCTTACTCAACATGATTATCCAGTGGCTTACCATAATGAGACACTTTCAGACACAGTTCGAAAGTACCCCACTTATGACAAAGAAACGTATTCCATTGTGCAGGCCTATTGTCAATGGAAAATTACATTCTAGGGAAGGAAACGGTCATCCACATAGAACATCGACCTCTATAGTTCATACAGACACACGGGAATTTTCAGAATGACCGCCATTAGAAATGGTCCACCTATTTGCAACAGTTCCATTTGAACATTAAGTATAAGAAGGGCAACACTAATAATGTTGCTGATTACCTCAGCCGACCACCGATTATGGCGCTGATCACTGTGTTGGACTCCTATGGGCACGAGACATCGGGGTGGCCACATATTTACAAGAGTGATCCAGGATTCAACATCATATACCAGACACTCCTAGAAGAGAAACAATTTCCAAATTTTCACCTTTAGGATGCAATTTTATGCCACTCAGGACACATCTGTGTTCCTTCAAGTGAGCGTGCCAAGATGATTTGGGAGGCGCACTACAGTTGGGTCGCTGGACACTTTAGAGTAGAGAAAAGAGTGGTGGTATTACAGAAGTATTTTTATTGGCCAAAACTTCGTCAGGATGTTGGGAAGTACATTAGATCTTACACTGCCTATGCCATTACCAAACCAACCATCAAGAAGCAAGGCCTGTATACTCCTATACCTACTCCTAGCCATCCTTGGGAATCTATCTACATAGATTACATGTTAGGCCTTCCTTCTACTAAGCATGGCAATAGTTTCATTTTCTTGGTTGTCAACTGATTCTCTAAGATCGCCATCATGGCGGCCTACCAGAAGAGTGTCATAGCAAAGGCCACTACTAAGCTCTTCTTTGAGTGAGTATGGGTACACTTTGGGATCCCACAGTCTATTTTCTTAGATGGGGACAACAGATTCATGAGCACATTTTGGTCAAGTCACTAGTCGATGCTGGATACAAAAATTACTAAGTCCATGGCTTTCCATCCCCAAACTAATGGCTAAACAGAGGTTGTCAACAGGATGATCGTACAGTTCTACACATGTACAACTTGAAGCATCCACACATGTGGGATGAAAGTATCCGCTATGTCCAACATAACGACAATATATCTCTCCACATATCAACATGCCAAAACCCCTTTCAGGTAGGGCAGGGATTTCATCCATTATGCCCCATTATTGTGGGCCATACCATTTCCAACCACTCAGGTAGATTCGGCTCACATTCAGTCCGAATTTGAAAGGGCTAACAACTTCATTGATCGCATTCAACACATCTACCAATAGGTCCATGATATATTAGATAGAGCCAATTGTAAGTACAAGCAACACCATGATCAACATCAAGTTTCGGACAAGTTCCAGGTGGGCGACAAAGTTTGGCTACATTTAAAGAAGGAGTGACTTACTGGATTCTACTGTAAGCTTCACCTGCTCTGATATGGGCTATACACCATCACCAAGGCCATCGGTGACAATGCCTTCGAGTTCGGCTCCCATCGTTCCTTAGTCAACACCTAGTGTTTAATGTAGATCGCCTTCGACCATATTTTCCACCATTGTTGGACACATCTGACATTGCAGAACATATCACACCAACAGAGCTCAACTTGGACTGCATGGAATAGGCCACAACTGATTATATCATGGACACATAGATCAATAACACTCACCAATATAGGATACAACTATATCGAGTTGTCAAAGCAGGCCAACTCCTTCACCAGGGCAAGTGGTTCACCAAGACCAGGTTCATCAGAAATTTCCTCACCTAATGGAGGCTTTGCACGCAATGGGGGCCATTTCTCCCTAAGGGGGGAGGAATGATCTAGTTGGATATTGGTCGCCATCTTCCTGCTCCACCTAGACCCCCCCAGTCAGTTTCATCTGTTTCCTTGTTCATTTCATCATTTACTTTTTTTAGCAGTTTTTTCGGATCTTTTCGGAGCAATTTTGACCCCCTAAAAGGCGTTTTTTTGGGGTCTGTGGCAGGCTAGTAGTCATATGCAGGGGCTTATAGGTGAAACCTATAATACTCAAAGATAAATTTCCAACAATGTATTGTACGCACCAAATGGAGATGATATGACCAAGTTACAACGTTGAGAAGTTGGCTGCCCAACTAACCTAAACGGGGCCCACAAACTCTTGGTGTTACATCTCCTGGGGTTAGGGTTTTGGTTTTTTAGGGTTTTATCATGTTTTCCAATAATAAATAGGCCCTTGAACCTCATTGTAATACAGTTCATATGCATGTAGCTGCCATATATCTTCTCACAGATAAGCTACCATCGCCCGAGCTATCTTATTTCC
>APFE030667361.1:46570-72256 GCA_000404065.3 Pinus taeda | reverse complement strand
AGAACATGATCCAGAAGAAAGTCTGGAAGACCAAGCAGTTTAAGCCTAATTGTGCCAAGCCCTGATGGCTTGATTTTTGACTGATCTGCAAAGTATACTGCTCCATCAACATTGTCAGTGAAATCTTCAAAAAAATATTTTCTATGGGTCATGTGACTGGTTGCTCCTGAATCAAGCAACCAGTCATTTTTCCAGGAAGCAAGTGAGGCATTAAACAAATATTCATTTACTCCAATGTCACATTGTGCCTCAACATAGTGAGCAGATTCAGGTTCTTTACCTTTGTCTGAATCATTAGTTTTACCTTTCTGTTGGTTTATTTTCTGCTCAATTTTGTCCCATGGTAGCTTGCATGTGGATGCATCATGTGATCCAAATCTTTTGCAGTGAATACAGTGTAAATCTGTCTTTTCTCCTTGAAAATGTCTGCCCCCCTTGCCTCTGAAATATCTTCCTCTTCCTCTCTGTCCACCTCTTCCTCTTGTAGAATCTTGAGCAAGATGTTTTTCTTTATGAGCAAGGCACACAGTCTCTTCAAAAGACTCAATGGTTGTCTTCTTTCCAAAAGATTTTTCTCTTTCAGCAAACTTTTTCACAAGAGAGTCAAAGGTTACATCTTTGAGATTTCCATTTGCTTGCAAAGACTCAAGATAATTGGAGTAAGTATGATAAAGTGCCTTGAGAAAAGAAATAAGAGGGATATCCAGCTCAACCTTAGTAGATTTGATATCATGCATTATAGACTTTATTTCAGATGCAAGAGCAAGAGGATCATTATTTTGTAGTTCAAGAGTGAAGAGTTTAATCATGAGTTGGACGACTTCAAATGCAGAATGTGAGTCATAGAGTTCTTTCAGCTTTTGTAAAGCTTCAAAGGTAGTTGAATATGATGAAATATGGCGACTCACCTCTTTATTTACAGATGTTGTGATTAATGCATAAGCTTTGTTGTTCTTGTTTTCCCAAATGGCAAGCTCTTTGTCTGAGGTAGGCTGTACTGGGTCACTGTCTCCTTCAACGACACACACTCCTTTCCACAACTCATTGAAGATGAGGATGTGTTGTATCATTTGGGACCAATCATAATAGCTCTCTCCCTCCCAGTGAGAACTATTCCTACCATAGAGATGATTGAATGCATTCTGTAAAAAAACTTCTGCTGATAGACAAAATACTTCTGCTGATATACAGTGAAATTGTACTCAAAAGGGCAAAAAGATTTCAAATTTTTATGCACTATGTTTTCTTCAAATGTCTCCAAAATTTATAAAATATCCTCATATAATATTTAAATCACCTCCCCTTTTATTTTCTTTAAACAAGAGCTCCACGCAAATGAAAAACCATTCATATATATATATATAATATATATATATATATATATATATATATAATATTTCATTCAAATATATATATACCATTTAATATATATACCATAGACCATTCGTTGGATCGATTCAAATGCAGTTCATAGGCGTTGTATATCACTTAATAAAGTCGCAGATTAAATACTATTTCAATCGCACAATGTTGAACTATTCAAATAGCGTTCATACCACAGTTCAAAACACTCAAAACGCTCTGTCATTCAACATATATATTGACCAGACTTTTAAAAGAAAGAAGTATGGCAAGTAGAGACAGACATTAAAATATATCGGGCACGGTTAACAGAATATCCATAGAGCATTATGTTGCAATCCACCTTTTTTTTCTTTTAGCAGTTTGCAGTACCATGGAGTGCAACACGAATATGCTGTGACCGGGCCTCTCTCACAACACGAATATTACGCTACCACTGCGCAGAGCAGCCACAACATTACGCAAAAGGTCTTCGGTTCATATCTAGCAAGGTATTGTACAACTGGACAACTAAGGAAGCGATGGATCATTCAATGTTCAACGAAAAAAAGGTGCCATAAATTTTATTGAAAGCAATGGGACAAGCAATAAGCAAGATTGTAGCTACCACAGAGATTATAAAATGGAAGGTTCCTGGACTGTATCAGAATACAGAGCTCAGCTCGACAAGCATAATTGATGCTTGGGAAACTATCGAAGAAGGAATATTGCCTCTGGAAACTACTCGACATGTCTCTATGATTGCAATTACTCTTTCAACAACGCCACTGGCTGAAAATACAACTAGCTATCAGGATCCATTGAGCGGTCAATACCATCATTCAACGATACCATCAAAGCTCACTGATTACACGGAGCCAACAACATAGCACCAGGAAGCATGACACACAAGGTGCCAAACCAAGGGAGGAGCACAACGCGTTACCATCATTCAACGTTTCAATAGGGAGTTTGCAGCAGAGGCAGCGCTGGAAAGGCAGCGCGTTATGGACAGAGATGAGTTTGCAGAGAATATGAAACGGTTTTGGAGTCTAAGCGTATGCAAAAAATCATAAATAGAATATGTGAGGGCAGCGAAGGTGTGGCAGATATAACTATAGAGAGAGCAATGGAGCAGATCAAGAGTTACAAGGACATAAAGGGTAAACAAGGAGCTAGCTCTGATACCATGTCAGGTAAAGCAGTAACTCCACAAAGCAAACAACCCATTGTTATATACAATAGGGAGAGATTGTTTAGTTCATCTCCTCATTGTTCACCTTCCCAATTTATTTATTTACATAAATTTTTCAATCATAAAGATTAAGTGTCAACAATATATTTCAAACATTTTATAATAAAATAATTTATTTACATTTTTAAAATAAAATATTTAATTTTTCTAAAACTTCAATATAAAATAGGGAAAAAATGGTGTGGCTGCTTATAGCTTAAATAATCTCTTTTAAACAATTTATAGTTAAAAACACTACTTACGTTTTCCAATACAATTACTTATAAATTTCAACCATAAAATTGTTAGTGGGAAAAATGATGTAGCTCCTTACCATTTTATTCTATAAATAGAAAATTTCATTGGTTAAATATATCATTGAAATGCTAATGTTTCATTTTTCTGGCGTTGGATTTTTTAATGAAATATTTACAATATTTTTTTAGTTAATATGTAATTAAATTACAAAAATAATTGATCTAACAAGGGGTTTAGATATGGGAAATCATTAAATATATTTAATGATATGAGTATATGTAAAATATAAATCTTAGTAAGGTTTATAATATTAAGGTTTATTTCACTATGAAACTAAATCAAATGTATTTTATAATTATAATTAACGTAATAATATAATAATTGAAAATGTATATTTGGATTGTTTAACTTAAGAATATAATAAAGTATTTGAAAATTCATATTTTGATTGTTTTTTTTCACTTAATATAAAATTAAGTTAAACTAGAACCAAATAATATATAAGGAGTTTGTTACAAAGGTAATATTATAAATATTACATACAAAATTTATTGTTAAAGTCATAAATATATTTATACAATAATATATTAACGTGAAACTTATGTGCCCTACTACAATGGCTTAGAGGTCAATCTGTCAGGTCAGACACAAATGACCTAATCATAAAAACTAGCCAAACAAAAAAATAACAGTCGTTGTATCTTAATTCGTATCTCCTTTCCAAGATCCAGCAGTATCTACTCTCCAACCCCAACTTATGCTGCTAATATACATATATGCATCTATCATCCGTCCATACTGCCTTATATCCAAGGAACTATTACAATAAAACAGTGATGGTGTGCATACCATGTATTCATACGTCGCTTTACGTGTCTCAATTTTCTTAATCTAAGGGATCATTAGGAAAAAAAAAAAAAATCAAACAAAACATTGGAGGTTTACTCTCCATAATTTATCATAATATAGGTCTATAATTTCTGATAATATAGATCTTTGTGGAAGCTATTTCTTCCTTTGTTTTGTATTGGCTTATCATGGCTCATAATGATCAAGATGCACAGAACCTTGAAATAATATTCACACAACTGACTTCCTCTGAGTTGAAATTTTGAAAAGTAAAATTTGCACCTGACGCAAGTTTGATGCCTTTGAAACAACATATATATCAAGTTTGATGGTTTTGAAACAACATATATATTGATTAACGTTTGGTAACGTATTGTTTCCGAGTTTGATTAATGTCAACTGTATTGCTTATAAGGGTGCACAAAACCATGAGATCGCACATAGCCAATCAGACGGATGCGTGGAAAAAAATTATTACTTATTAATCAAGAACGATGAATGTACATGAAATCTAAACTTAACTAAAAATGGACAACTGTAATTTGATTGACAATATTTTTTATATCTAACCAATAAGGATTGAGTTAGATAAATAACCTCGCTCCTAACAGATTTGCAAAATATCATAAAATCCAAAATATTCATAATGCATTAGCAAGATAAAATAGCACACACAGTGAAATATATTCTATATTATTCATCAAGTAATTTACACACATATTTATACAAACAAAAGTTTCAAAATTGATGTAGGAACAAATTCGTCAAATGGAGAATTACAACTATAGACAAGTAGGAATTAATTATTTCTAACTCCCCCCCTTAATGACTACTTGTCATGATACCAAACATAACAACCATCCACCATAATGACTACTTGTCATGATACCAAACATAACAACCATCCACCAGAATGGATGGGTACCAACAGCTAGTCCCCCCTTAATGACTACTTGTCATCATACCAAACATAACAACCATCCACCAGAATGGATGGGTACCAACAGCTAGTCCTGTAGGATGTCCTTTGCATACATGATTCTGTCCACAGTTATCATTGCATATATGTACCTTCAAATCCACCACCATCAGTCTAATTGCATGTGCATAACCTCTAAAACACAATTGGCCTCTCTAGGATAGATCCTCAACCTCTTCTTCTCCTCAAATCGTCAAACGAAGATGAGGCTTCCCGTGGATCCCCATGAAGTTGAGTTGGCGTCTTAATGAATAAAAAATTGTGCACTTCCGCGCCATTCCCGTGATTTGGTGCGTTGCCACGAGTATGTATTAAACAGTCACCCCAATTGTACTTCTGTCAGCTAAGAAAGCATGCCAACCCCCTTCTTCTTAGAGATTAATGAATCATGTGAGACTAGCCAAGTGTTACCGCATTCCACCTTCTCAAATTGAGCACAAAGCTCTCCTTAGCACACAACTCTCATGTGCATGCGACCACAAAGGCATCTCAAGCCACAAAGACTCTATAGATGGTTTCTTGCTCACCACCAACCATCACTTTACATTGAAAAAAGATGGTTTGAGGCTGACCATAAACCATTACAAAGTGGTTTTAAGATCACCACTAACTTTCAGATGCCTTTACAAATCTTACATTTCATTCCACATTATCGAGTTTCTCTGTACATACAATGACCATTACAACAAATGGACTTGCTTATAACATGCTAGGGAGTCTATTCCACAAACCACACTAAGTCAAAGAAACATCTACTTTGTTGTCCACCATAAACGTTGCCGGTGCTCCTTTACCTGGTCCACTGATAAAGAAACCGGAACATAGGCAATCACAGCCACACGAAGAGAACACAATTTTCCCTTCGAGAACAGTAATCCAAGACTCCAAGGTCCAATCCTCCATGGCATTTCAGTATCCAATTCTCCTTGCATCCCAACATAATGCCACTTCCCCTACTCAAAGTATCAAGGCTACTCAATGTTTTCAATCATACTACCTCATGCTCGCTAACAATGTGCAACACAATCTCGGTCATCCTCCAATATTTGATGTAGCTCCAATTGATGTCGTTTTCAGTGTCATGTGTTGATCATTCCCTGCAAATTTGATTAGTGTTGGAATGACTAATTTCAACACACACTTAGAATTGTGAGAATAGATGATCATACTAATGTCACTTAAATTACAACTAGTTTCATTGTCATGACAATTAATCAATATATTGCAACATCATCACAGAATTAAAAAAAAAATACATTTGGAAAATAACATAAACTTCTCATCCAACACCCAAACAGTGCTCAACAAAATGGCCACACAAACTCTTTGCAATCTTGATTCCAAAGAGTTCATCTTTCATATATGAACGAAGCAAAACCTCCATTAATCGAACAGCCTAGTTGATACGTGACAAACTATGCACACTTCCTCCCCAAATCTGCGTCGCTTCGATTCCAAAGTCTTTTTGTAAGTCCCGATTCAACAGATGAATGTAACTAAATAAATTAAGTGTATTTTTTACCATGTGTACACATTAGCAATAGCTTTAATTTTGAGCAAAGCAACAATCTACCCAATATTTTAATATTGTCATAATGAATATACAAAACTCCGTAGAACTTAAACACCAGTGAAGATCATTTATTTTTTGACTAACGTCAGATATATTACAAATCTATAGTTAATCCTTCGGATGTCATACCTTTTATTGTCAATGCCAAGTTATCTAAGTAAAAATTGAACTTTGAGAAACCGATACTAGCCCTCGCCAAAGAGATTGTTGGAAGTCCTCCAGTTTACCATTAGTCGTGGTTATTGGAATTCTAGAATAAGGAATTTTAATCTATTCCTTACATCGTTGAACGTTTACGGAAGTTTTGGTTCCATTATTAAATAGTATAGCTTTTATGTTTGGAATAACCACAAACCCTAATATATATGTACTAGGGTTCTTACCGTATTTGAACGAAATGTGAACCCTAATATACATCTATTTAGATAAAAATGTGATGATAAAAGAAAAGATTATACGGACTTCTCCTCCTCAGCCATGGGCATATACATCTTATTATAAAGCTATTGCTATTGGTTGTATTGGTTGTAAAAGAAGTAATAAAAGTGCAAAAGCCTCGTGATAAAAGACCAGATTTATAGAGATCTCCTGCCCTAATTATTCTTAAACCAAGAAAGCATAGATTACACCTAGATCTCGTAAGTAGAATCACCCCTTTAATGTCACCACCATTATAGATTACACCTAGATTTGGCAAGTAGAATCACCCATGTTATTAAAAATTAGCAAGAACCACTTCTAGAAGGTGAAAATGAGAAAAAGTGCATCAAAAGGAAAGGCATTTGTTGAAAAGCTTGAAAAATCAGATCCATGAGGGATCTTAGAAATGTGTTGAGAGCTTTGCGGAGAGGATAATGTTCAAAGCTTTATGAGGAAGATCACGGATCTTGAAATGATCCATGATATTGTAATTTCCTCTATATATTGTAGACATTAAGCATTGAAAAGAGGCGGTCAAATCGATGAATATTAGACCCACCAACGCATTATATAAGAGCATACAAATTAAATTAATTTCAATGCCTAATTTATGTATTTTTATTTGTCTGCATGGTGATTCAATGCATTAATGGCTTGATGCATAGATCCATTGACATTTTTTTATGAATTAACCCTACATGTAGACCACATGTTTCATTATTTTGCAGTGGAAGCGAAGATGTGTTGAGTTGTGGGCTTATAACCCACAAGCCAAACATTGAGAGCATAAGAAAACTTGAAATGACAGGCCCCCATAAATCATTTGCATCAACTGGTATCAAAGCATAGAAGATTCCTATGTGTAGTTTGGAGCAGAAGCAATGGAAGAAGGTACAAGTGGTTGAAGGCATTGTAAGAGATTTCTTTTCTCTGTGCAAGTGACAACATAGGAAGGTGAGAAGATTTGCAACAACATATAGCAAAGAGTTCTCAAAGGGTTCCAAAGAAGAGAACCAAGAAGATGCCAAAAGACCAAACTTAGGAGAAAGTTTGGTGAGGCAGCGTGTATACAAGTGGAGACTTGTTACTACAGAGGCATGTTGAAGCTCACAAGTTGAATCTGTTACAAGAAGACTAGAAAGCATATAACCAGTAGGTCATAAATTTTTGTACCTTAGGAGTACGATGAAGGAGCATCGACGCATCCTACCAAAACTCAGCAAGAACCACTTCTACAAGGTGAAAATGAGAAAAATTGCATCAAAAAGTAAGGGATTCGTTAAAAGTCTTGAAAAATCAGATCCATGACAGACCTTAGGAATTTGTTGAGAGATTTGTGAAAAAAAATCATGTTGAGAGCTTCATGGAGAGCATAATTTTGAGAGATTTATGGACGATATCATGGATCTTGAAATGATCCGCAATATTGTAATTTCCTCTACAAATTTAAACCATTGGGCATTGAAAAGAGGTGGTCAATTGGATTAATATTAGACCCGCCATGGAATCATGTAATATCATAGCAATTAAATTAATTTTAATGCCTATTTTATGTAATTTTATTTTTTTGCATGGTGATATAATGTATTAATGGCTTGATGCATAAATCCGTTGACTTTGTTTGATGACTTAATGCTACATGTAGACGACAAGGTTCTATAACTTGCAATGGAAGCAAGGACGAGGTGAGTTGTGGGCCCATAACCCATAGGCCTAAGATCAGGACCACAATAAAACCTGAAATGATAGACCCCCATAAATTGGTTGCATCAAGTGGTATTAGACCATAGAATATTCCTATGAGTAGCCTGGAGGAGAAGCAATTGAAGAAGGTACAAGTGGCTAAAGATCTCGTAAGAGATTTGTTTTCTCTATGCATGTGATGACATCGAAAGGTGACAAAATTTGAAACAAACTAGAGCAAGGAGTGCTCGAAGGGTTCCAATGAAGAGAACTGAGAAGATGTCGTAAGGCTAGACTTGGAAGAATGTTTGGTGAGTCATCTTGTAGAAAGGTGAAGAATTCTTATTGCAGAGGCATGTTGCACCTCACAAGTTGAATATGTTACAAGAAGTCTAAAAATCATATGGCAGGTAGGTTATAAATTTTTGTACCTCGGGAGTTTGATGCTGGAGCATCGACCCATCCTATGGAAAATAAGCAAGAACCACTTCTATAAGGTGAAAATGTGAAAAAGTGCATCAAACGGAAAGGGATTTGCTAAAAAGCATGAAAATTAGATCCATGAGGGATCTCAGAAAATTTTGAGAGATGTTGACAGCTTTTTGGAGAGGATCATGTTCAAAGCTTTATGAAGAAGATCACAGATCTTGAAATAATCCATAAAATTGTAATTTTTTCTATAAATTTTTACCTTTGTGGATTGAAAAGAGCTTGTCAATTGGATGAATATTAGACCACCAAAGACTCATCTAATAACATAGAAATTAAATTAACTTTAATTCCTAGTTTTTCTAATTTTGTTTGTGTTCATGGTGATTTAATACATTAGTGGCTTGGTGGATAGATCCATTGACTTTGTTTGATGAATTAATTTTACATGTAGACCACAGGGTTCTTTAGCTTGCAGTGAAAGCGAGGATAAGGTGAGTTGTAGGCTCATGACCCACGGGCCTAGGATTAGGACCATAAGAAAACTTGAAATGATAGACCCCCATAAATCATTTGCATCAAATAAGTTCTTTAATGTTTTTGGTCCACATGACCAACAACCTAGATGTTAATGTGGCTGAGGGTTGAGGCTAACCACATTCCCCCACCGTGCTAGCCTAAGAAAGTCTGTTGTCGGTTAAGCATAAATAATGTGGTGTGGGGCCGAGGCTAACCAACCTCCCTCACCATTGTAGCCCACTATCACTTCATCAGGGTCACATGGACATGATGGAACCTCGGGCTTGGGCCTACAACCCCGCCTCCTTCTCCAAGCACCTTCTCCGCTATATGCTCGGCCTTGTGGGTGCAATATGACCATGGCTAGGGTTAACTTCATCGCCTAGCATTCTACGCTCAGAGATCTTCTTCGAGGGTCATATGGGGAATAATGTGACCAAGGGTTAGGGTTCATCAGCAAGCCCTCTTTTCCAATGCTCTCCCTATTCACCAACTGTGGTCATGAGTAGGACTGGTGACTAGGGGTCGAGGCTGACCCACAAACCCTCTCTGTTACACTATTAGTCATGTAGAGTTATAAGTGACTAGGGGTCAGGATTAATTCCTATCCCCTCTTCGTTGTGCCATTAGTCTCATTGAGTTGGAGGTGACTGTGTACTGCGGCTCACTACTCAACCCCTCTCCCAAGTTCACTCCAACAAAAACATAAATAACATTCATTCCTTTAAGGGTTAAGAAACACAATGTAGGGGAGTTGGGAAGGTGCAACAATGTTGTATAGCAAGTGATAGGTTCAATCCCTATCGAAGCCATCTAACTCTTTAACAAAATTTTAGCCAACCACAAGGTGCCACATGGTGGCCTTTGGTAGGGACACATGGCATCCTCTCATTATACCACCACAACCAAAGTTTGACCAGTAAAAATGTGTCATCCTGGAGCTTCACGATCCTACCACTTGGAAAGCCATGATTGGTCCATACACACCGAGTAAGCTTGTTGACATCAATGGTACGAGCTGCCCAGTCAGTAGCCATTCAACCCACCTATAAATGTTTTTACTAGCGAGCAAACATTTTAGAACATGATAGATTTTTGATACAACATCAGATTGAAACAATTCAAGTGTCATTGGAATCAGAATGAAAAATGCTACGACTTGACACTAGTTTCGAAAGATCATGGGAACTTTAATTTTTGAGCTAAATTTTGATCTGTCGATCATACCTCCCCACTAGGAACTTTTGGACTCGAAAAGAAGACTTCTCCTAGTAAATAAAATGAGGCAAAAATGCAAAACATTCCCAAAATTAATCCTTAATTTCATGCTTTCAGTTGGTTCCTTCAAGCTGCAATCAAGGTACTCCACCTATCCTTTGTGTGGAGACCTTACCTTCTTGCCAAGAATCGACCCACAATTCTTATAACTATATGGAACAAAAACACTGATTGATGGAATATGAAGATTCTCTCCCAAACCATATTTCAATGCTTAAACAACTTAATGTTGAGCTTCCATTGTTGAAGACAAAATTGACTTTCCATCTTGGAAATAAGAAGAAATTCATTGCTTTCCATGCACTAATTCATCCTTTGCTTTGCTGTCCTATTGTAGCAGCTATAACCACCCTCCAAAATTTTGGCTCGCATGCAAATTTCAAAGCCTATCCTAGATCCTATGATCGATCATCCTTGGTCACTTATTGGTAAGATGATGATTTCAAGCTCGCCTCCTTGATCCTAAGAGTTGTCTGTGTTCTCATGCTTATGCAACATGTGTCATTTTTAGGAATGGGAGTTGTTGTTTGTCATGGAAAGGGAATGTTGTTTTGCTTCAAGGGAATTATGTGCATATGAGTGGTAATCATGACATAAACATGTCTCAATCTCACTTCACGCACTCTTGTCACAAAGGTTGTTGCATCAAGAAAATTATGTATTATGCATTCTACATGGTCTATGTTGTGTAGCTAAGTGTCCATGTGTCATCAAAGTCTAGTCATATCAATGTTTACATATGTTTCACTGGTCTCACACTTAACCATTTGCCTGAGCAGCCTAGCCTCATCCAACTGTGCATTTTGCTTCTACAAACCTTCAAACTTCCTCCCTTGACTACTGAAACCCCACAGTGCCCAAAGACCCCAACCATCCTTGCCTACTAAAACCCCACAACCCACAAAGACTCCAGCCAACGCTGCTCTCCAAAGATGCGCATAGTAATCAGGTAGCCCACACTTCTCTCCAGAAATGCATAGAGTAGTCTAGTTTCACTACACTCAGAAATTGTATAGAACTGTCCTCCAAGGACCCCCATCCCGTAGTAGTGTCGTGTTCCTCAAAACTACGCAGTGTTGTCAAGGTTGCTATGTCTGTCTTGCATGCAGAAAATACACAGACAAGCCTTCGAGGGCCTCTTTTCAGAAATAGTCACTGTCCACTGAAATTATGTAAATCTACCTCTTAGTGACTACAGGAAAAGGTGACATGCTGAAATCTCTTCCAAGAAGTTGAGGATAACAACCAAGGAACCAAGTAATGGAAAATATCAGGATCACATGAAAACTTTCTCAGATGCATGATCATCTTGAAGGTGAGTATGATAGGTAAAAGAAACCTTTCAAAGTACACCTCTTAGTTGAGTTTGCAGGACTACTTGTTAGTGTCATATCATCCTCTTCTCAGTAACATGCATCTGTGCGACCACAAAAATTCATTTTATGTATTTATTCTACATGTCTTGCTTCCTCTTCACTTGTTCAAGTAACTGTTGTCTTTGGCATGTTGATTGTTATGTCATGTTTGTGACCTCGTTCTCATGATGTTGAAGGTTGTGTTTGAGTTTTGTTCGCTATGTAAACATCTATCGCACTCACACATGATGTTGTAAGTACTGTCGTGAAATTGTCATTGTGGTCATTCGAATGTGACTCTATATGAAGTGTTGCACTTGTTGCTTTCACCATTTGATAGTCTCGCAGTCAATCAAAGTGAGCATGTTGTCTTGTTGGTTTGAGGTATCTTTTCATCGAGTGTGTGTTCAAAAGTTTGTTTATGCACAAGTTCACTCGCTCACGCACATAGTCATTTTGTTGAAACTCTATCGACCAGACCACCCCCGAACAATTGGAACTCCACTACACTGCACTGTGTAGTCTCAACACTCAACGATTATGTACTACTGCCAAAATTGTGTAAAGCCTGAGGTTGTCTCCCAGGCAGTCATGACTATGCAATCCAGGAATTGAACCTAGAACAATCTATAATGTACTCAGCAATTCATCTCAATCCGCACTTCCTATAAGAAAATCAATGCCTCTAGCTGATCAATTAGAGAGTTTAATCAAGTGACCCAAAGCCTCACTCTAAAAAAATGTGCAGAAGCTTCTATGAATTCTTTCTTCCACTCACTGAAGAAATTGTGCAGACATGAGGGACATGCACCCTCTTCCTATCACTACACTCCCCTCGAAATTTACGCAGTTCTGTCAACCAGTCACCTCATGAGTTGACATGCTGCTCCTTCTAAAAACTGCACAGTTTTCATGGGTTGTCTCCCAGCTTTACAACATCCCTCTAAGCCGCGAAACTGAGCAGGGATGTCCTCTAGGCCCACGTCCTAGATTTGTGTAGTTTTTGCCAGCAAGCTCTTGCATTCCACTTCTAGATTCCCCTGAGAATCTGTGCATTTTCCACTACCAATGTCCTCTAGGCTACCCGCACTCCCTCCTTGGAATATCTGTGCAGATCTTCCCTTTAGCTGATCCAAATCATACAGATAGGCATTGCTGATCTACACTACCCATCTCAACCTCCCAATGACCTCTGCACAATTTTCCTTAATAGCACTCGAAGCCTGCATCCTAGCCTGAAATGTGCTTTCCATAGTTTTAGATCCATGTCCTCTCTCTCATTCACCTACAACCGAAAATGTTAGATGATGCATCATGGTAGATTAGGAGATTTCTGGATTTGATATTATCTCATCATGAGTGACTGTAGATACATGTATATGAATGAAACATGGCATGGCGATGAATGGGATGAACAAGGAGCGTATCCTAGAAGATTGGCTCATGGTTGTACAAACACATGAAGCATACCAAGTAGAAAGCGAAGGACACACATGCGCATGTGTGAAAAATCAAGAGAAGAATAAGATCATCGAAGAATTCACACACCTTGTCATTTGGAGGTGAAGCTATGATACACTAAGAGAACACTCATCACTCAGCAACACTGTAGCTCAACATGGAAACGACCACCAGCATGAGCATACTATCACTGTCATATTGAGTCATGTCTTCAGTCATCTCAGCCACATCATTATTGTGGGCTATATGGTTGTAATCAATGTAATGTAATGTCGAAGTCCAAGAGACCCACATGTAAAGTTGAAGATTCATGCAAAGTTGAAGATTCATGCAAAGTTGAAGATTCATGTGAAGTTGAAGAGTCAAGTAAGTTAAACAGTCATGAGGGAAGTCAAAGAGTCAAGAGGTTCATTTTCACCCTTGGATATATATACCCCTCATTTGTATATGAAAAATACTTTTCACCTTGGATCCTCCCACATAGCCTTGAGAATGTGTAATCTTTTCTTTGAGGAGCGAGCAGTGGCTCCAACACCCCATTATCGGGGTTAGTGATGTAATGGTGTATCGATGTGTCTTGGAACTTTCACTTAATTCAGAACCCCGATAACAGGCCAAGACATTTTCACACATGTTTTGTATTTGTTTGTAAGACTATTCTTTGGACACTTGTAATGCATGTTTCTTTAACCTTTATTAAGATAGTTGAACTATTTCGATTGTTCTAATACATATTATTACGAAAATGTGTTGTATATGTTATTAATGTTGTCTTGCCTGTGTAGGCTATTCCTTCGGACGCTCGACAGAACCATTCTTATAAACTTGTTATAACAATTGTCGCACTCATTTGGTCTATTCCATTGGGTGTTGTACATGCTATCCGTTCACTATATGTTTTTGATTTCCACATCTGTGTGGACTACTCCACCATAAGTTGTGCATATTCTATTGTGTTGTGTGTCTTTGACAAAGTTGGGACTATTCCCTTTCTACTTGAGATACACTATCACCCTCTCCCTCTATGCTAAAAGAACCCTGACACAAGAAACACTAAGCACTCACCAGACATAGCTCCACCCCCACCTAGAGCACACATCTGTTCAACTGTCACATCCTCTCACCCTCACTACTCTTAATTTCTGCATGGATTTGGTTCGGAAGCCCATGGGTTGTCACATGCATTTTTTACCTCAACCTTTGTCTTCGTGTTCAGTTGATCCTATCATTTGCACTATCTTGTGCTCTTCCATTTCAGACTCTACGCTTGTCGTGAATGAGGATCAACCTATTAATAGATTTTATTATGCACAACCAACCTGCATTGTCATTTATGGAGAGTATGAGTGAGCATCTTGGTATGAACCTGCATTGTAGGATAACCTTCTTCTATCCATGCCTCCTCTTAATTTTCTTGACATATTTGATGATTCTGGTATCTCTGATTTTCCTTGTGTAAATGCATCCATGGATGCATCTACTTTCGATCATTCACAGAACACACCTGATGTCAGTACATCATTTAATAGTGGAGAGGACAAATATTTCCTTGAGAATCCACTTGATTTTTCATCTACCTTTTCTGCAATAGTAGAGGGTCAACATTCTTGCTTCTCATCTACACCTCCATATGATTCATCAAATCATGAGGATGGCAAGAAACATCTTGAATTTTTTGATCATGGTTGTCTTGATGTTTATACTTCTTCATTTCAACACGATGTTGATTCACTCATTGTTAATGTGTCTATGCCATTAGTCTCTGATGATCTATCTATTGACAAAGTGGAAACCCCGCAGGCTGTTGAGGCACTTTAGACCAAGCTGATTGTTATGTTAGGCCCTAATTGTCCTCAAGTCAGTTCCACTTCTAATCAGAAAATTTTTGAAACACCCAAGGCTCCTCATCATTCATCTGTATACACTAAATATCAATTCAAGGCATAATTTGTCTCTTTTTCTCATGTTTTTTTGCCTGTCACAGTCGAGAGAATGCATATGATTGTCATATGTGTGCAGTGTGTCATAGCACCATGGTAAGTCAATAGAATGTTTGTCTTGTGCTTTGACTCTTTTCTTTTTAGTGGATGTGTTTAAACTCAGAGTATGTTGGTCTTCATTGTTATATCTTTCATGTCTATTGGTTCGCTTGACTGTTCTTCTCACGAACCATGCATTCACCAACATGGCCTAGTCAATGCGCTAGTGGCTGCATTGGAAATATCACTTGACATGTGTAGGCCCATGCACTGTTTAGCATAGGAGTAGGAGTAGTCTTTCCTTCTTTCTTTGCTTTTTTTTCTAGTTTGCATGTTTGTTTACCTAGTTTAATTTTCTTTCTTGCTTCCTTTGCTTACATTTTTTGTTGTCGCTTTACTTCTTATGTTTTCTTTTTCATTTCTTTGCTTTCTTGTACATGTAGGTTAGCCTCTCGTGAAACCATGTTTGACTATCGAGACAAGCTGGGAAAATCTAAGAGCACTTATATAGCTATCAAAATTTGGTTATCTATTGTCCTCTCCCTTGATAAAGAACTTGTTGTCTTCAGTCGATGATGCCTTGATGGAAAATATTTTAGGTTGAGAGTGAGTCCTGGTTAAAACAAAATTCTTGCAATGTTAACTAGTATTGGCTATGCTAATCAGTTCTTTTGAGTTAACCCTTGTGAGCGCAATCAAGTAGAGCAAGGTGAGGTGGAAAACCTTAACAAGTATGTTAGAGATCTACATAACATAATTATCTGAAGGAACAACCTCTTCTTCTCTAAATAAGTTGGGATCTTTCTTCTACCACTTAAATAAACAAGTGCCTATGCACAACTTTTTTAAAAATAACTTTAAAATATTGAAGAATAGAATACCCAAGAATGAAAAAAGGGATAATAATCCTGGCCTTGGCTTGCTTTATTCAAGCGAACTGCCCCGAAACCTTACCTGACCATAGCGAAGGAAAAAATAAAAAAATGAAAAATGAATAAGGTGAAAGAAGAGAAATTGTGCAGATCTACCTCTCAATGACTACAAGAAAAGGTGACATGCTGAAATCACTTCCAAGGAGTTGAGGAGAAGGATCAAGAACCAAGTAACACAAAATATCGTGGCCACATGCAAACTCTGTCGGATGTATGATCATCTTGAGGGTAAGTATGCTACGCAAAAAACACCTTTTGAAGTACACCTCTTAGTTCAATTTGCAGGACTTCTTGTTATTATCATATCATCCTTTCATCAATAACATGCATGTGCACAAACACGAAAAGTCATTTTATGTGTGTCTTCTACATGTCTTTCTTCCATTTCACTTGTTCGGCCAACTGTTTTCTTCGAAATGTTGATTGCTTTGTCATGCTTGCAACCTCTTTATAGTGATGTTGAAGGATGTGTTTGAGTTGTGTTCACTATGTAAACATCTATCACACTCACACACAATGTTGTAAGTATTGTCATGCAAGGGTTGTCATGGTCATTCGAATCTATATCCAAACTGTCCCACTTATCGCTTTCACCATTTGAAAGTCCCATAGTCAATCACACTGAGCATGTTGTCTTGTTGGTTCGAGGTGTCTTGTCATCGAGCCATGTTGAGCGTGTGTTAGCAATGTTGTTTATGCACAAGTTCACTCTCTCACACACTTAGTCACTTTTCTGAAACTCTCTCAACTAGACCACCTTGTAAGAGTTGGACCTCTGTAGTCTCATCGCTTCGTGATTATGTATTGTGACCTAAAATTGTGCAGAGCTTGAGGTTGTCTCCCAGAAACTATGCATTGCACAATCCTGAAATCAACCCAACTAACTATCACCTAGAACATCGTAGAAGTTGGAGAGAACATCATCTCATTTTGTGCTATCTGGCAAGCAAAGCCATCAAGCCTAAGATAGTCAAATGATTATTTTGACTCGGTAATGACTCCGAGCCTCACTCCTCCAAGCAATTACATAGAAGTTGTGAAGAATTCCCTCTTCTGCTGACTCAAGAAATCATGCAGACATGAAGGACATGCTCCTACTTCTTGTCACTATAGTGTCCTTAAAATTTGGATTTTTTTGAGCCAGTCACTAGGTCAGTCAGTTCGCTACTCCTCTTGGAAATTGCATAGTTTTCATGGGCTATCTCTTAGCTGCCAGCATCCCACTCAGCCCAAAAACTATGGAGGAATGTCTTATAGGCCAGCATCCTAGCTCTACACATTTTTGGCTAGCAACATCCTATAGCCTACTGCAATCATCCCTAGATATTTGTGTAGTTTTCGGTGTTAGTGTCCTCCTTGCAACTTGCACTATCTCCCTGGAAAATTTGCACATAATTTCCCTTCAGTCGAGCCAAATCTCGCAGATAGTCATTTCTGATCTGGCATGCCCATATCAGCTTCCCAACGACCTCTGCACAATTTTCCTTGATAGTTCCCAAACCCCGCATCTTGGCTTGAAATGTGCACTACATAGTTTCAGAGCCTTGTCCTCTCTCCTGGTCACCTACACCCGAAAATGAAAGATGATGCACCAAGGTAGACTAGGCGATTTCTAGATTTCATATCCTCTTGTCATGATTGATTACAAATATAGGTACATGGATGAGATATGGTACAATGATGGATGGGATGAGTAAGGAACGCATGCTAGAAGACTAGCTCGCAGTTGGATGAACACATAAAGCATATCAAGTAGCAAGTGAAGGAGACACATGTGCATGCGTGCAACATCAAGTGAATTCCAAGACCATTGAATACTTTACACACCTTGTCATGTGGAGTTGAAGCTATGATACACCAAGAGCACACTCATCACTTAGCAACACTGTAGCTCGGCATGGACACCACCACCAGCATGAACATACCAACATTTTCATGTAAGTCAAATAGTCATGAGGGAAGTCGAGGAGTCACAAGGGTCAGTTTCACCCTTGGCTATATATACCCCTCATTTGTACTTGCAAAAGACTTTTCACCTTGGCTCCTCACACATAGCCTTGAGAGTCTGTAGTCTTTTCTTTGAGGAGTGAGAAGTGGCTCCAACGCCCCACTATCGGGGTTAGTGATGTAATGGTGTACCAATGTGTCTTGGAACTTTCACTTTATTTAGAAGACTGATAACAGGCCAACACGTTTTCACTGTATTGTATTTGTTTGTAAGACTATTCTTTTGACACTTATAATTGATGTTTCTTTAACCTATATTAACACGATTTAACTATTTTAGTTGTTCTAATACATATGCTTACGAAAATGTGTTGTATAAGTTCTTAACGTTGTCTTGCCCGTGTGGACTATTCCGTCGTACAATCGAAATAACCATTCTTATAAATTTGTTATAACGATCGTCGCACTCATGTGGACTATTCCGTCAGGGGTTGTACATGTTATCGACTCACTGTGTGTTTGTGACTGCTGCATCCGTGTGGAATACTCCCCCGAAAGTTATGCATGTCTCTTCATGTTGTGTGTCTCTGATAGAGTTGGGAATATTCCATTTCTAATTGAGACTCACTTGCACCCTCTCCCTCTGCGATTAAAGATCCTTGACACAAGTAACACTAAGCACTCACCAGGCATGTGAACCTCATTGTTTGAAGACAAAGTAAACCACTCTCACAAGATGACAAGAAAGAGCTATGGAAACTCTTTAAGATAATGGAATTAGGGCCATCATATCAGATGAGACTCCTACACTAAACGGTGTGAGCTATTGTTGGGACCTCATACCGGGGAGATCCCCTAAGTCTTGGCAGGTCCAACACCATCAAGATTTTTGGTGCTAGAAGGAGGGCCAGATGACAAGTTGAGTCCTCACAATATTTTTTGAATCTCCGCACATCTATCATGCAGTTTTTTATAGGTCACCCTCCAAAATTTCTATCAAACGAACATATATTTCACATTGAGAGGGAGTGGTGGGACTTGTGAGAAATAACGTATGATGGTGAATGTGAAGTGGCATGGCCTAAGAAATTAGACGAATTCCACACACTCATGGAGAATGTGGAAGGATATAATGAAACAAAGGTATGTTTGCTACTCGCACACAGACTTTGTGAATCCCCAGAATGATGGTGTTGCAACCTACCTCACAACTTCATGCACTCATTCAATCAGTTCAGTGATCTAATCGAATCTGTTTTCCATAATTATTTCTTGAAGCTCTCGAAAAAACTGTTAAGACAACAGAAGGCCATGCATGGATCTCCAATGGATTTTTGGCAGCACTTCTATTTACTCATTTTTGAAGCTATGAAAAGTCATATGAAATTCCAATATCTCATGGACAAATTTGAATATCACCTGACCAAATCACTCTCTCCCAAGGTGAAGATGAAGTTCAAACCCCACTCAACTTACGTCGGTGATGAAGTTGCGCAAACACAAGTGCACATAGTTGTTGTCAGAAGTGACTGCCCAACTCCCCCTCATCAAATAGCTCCAACCCTGTAGAGTGATGTGGGAGAACATGCACACACACCTGTTCAATTTTCACATCCTCTCAGCCTCGCTACTCTTAATTTCTACACATATTTGGTTGAGAATCCCATGGGTTGTCACATGCATTTTTCACCTCAACCTCCATCTTTGCGTTTTGCTGATCCTTTGGATTGCATTGTATTGTGTTCTTCCATTCCATACTCTACACTTCTTATGAATGAGTATCAAGATATTGATGAAGTTGATGTTGCGCAACCAACCCACATTGTCATTTACAAAGAGTATGACCGAGTATCTAGGCATGAACCTACGGTGAAGAATAACCTATCTGTCCACGTCTCCTCAACATTTTCCTAACATCTTGGATGATTCTAGTATCTCTGATATTCCTTGTGTAAATCCATCCGCGGATACATCTACTTCTAATCATTCACTAAAGACACTTGATCTGAGTCCATCATTTGATAGCAGAGAGCACAAATCTTTCGTTGAGAATCAACTTGAATTTTCATCTACTTTTTCTAGAGAGGAAGAGGGTGAACATTCTTACTTCTCATCTACCCCTCCATATGATTTATCAAATCCTGATGATGTTGACAAACGTCCTCAATTTTTTGATCATGATTTTCGTGATCTATGTAGTTCTTAATTTGATCAAGATGTGGATTCACCTATTGTTAAGTTGTCTAAGCCAATGGTCTCTCATGGTCTGTCTATTGACAAAGTGGACACCCTGTAGGTTTTCAAGGAACTTCAACCTGAGATGATGGTTATGTCAGGCCCTCGCTATCATGGGGTCAGTTCCAATTCTGATCAAATTTTTTTTGAAACACCCAAAGCTCCTCATCACTCATCTGTATGCACTGAAGATCAATCCAACACATAGATTTCACTTCCTCCACCAAAATCACATGATCCCATCGCTTATGAACTAGAGGAGTCATTCAAAGCAAGCACACTTGAAAGGCATAAGTTCTCTCTTTTTCTCATGTTTTCTTGTCTATCACAATCAAGAGAATGCAAATTATTTTCATCTATATGTCGTGTGTTGCAACACCATGGTAATTCCATAGAGTGTTTGTCTTGCACTTTCCCTCTTTTCGTTTTTATGGACGTGTTTAAGCTCAGAGTGTGTTGGTCTCCATTGTTATATCTTTCATGCCTTTTGTTTGCTTGAATGTGCTTATCGTGAACCATGCCTTCACAACATGGGTCAACCAATGCACTGGTGGTGGAATTGGAAATATCACTTCATGTGAGTAGGCCCATGCACTATTTAGCATATGAGTAGGAGTAGTATTTGCTTCTTGCTTTTCTTTTTTTTCTATTTTGCATGTTTTCTTACATGGTTTCATTTGCTTTCTTTCTTTATTTTCTTACTTGTTTTTCTCTCAAATTACTTCCACTTTTTTCCTTTTCCTTTCTTTTCTTGCTTCTACCCATAGGTTAGCCTCTTGTGAAACCATGTTTGGTTCTCGAGACAAGCTGGGAAAATATAATAGGACTTCTATAGCTATCAACATCTGGTTATGTGTTATCCTCTCTCTGGATGAAGATCTTGTTGTCTTCAGTCGATGATGCCTTGATAGAAAAATAATATTATGTTTAGAGTGAGTCTTGGTGAAAACACAAGGCTTTCAATGTTAACTAGTATCACCTACACTAATTAGTTCTTTCGTTTTAACCCTTGTCATCTCAGTCAAGTAGAGTAAGGTGAGGGGGAAAACGTAACAAGTATGTTAGAGGTATAAATAACATACTTCTGCGAAGGAAAAACCTCTTCTGCCCTCAATAATTTTGGATCCCTCTTCTGCCTCTAAAATAAATAAGTGGCTATGCACAGTGTTTCGAAAAAAAAAATTAAAAAAAAAATGAAAAATGAATAAGTTGAAAGAAGAGAAAGGCTTCTTATGCAGAGAGGTGATACAAGTAACTCCACTAGGGTACTGACCAGGCTCACTCGAAGTGGAGTGACACTTATGTTCCTACATAACTCCATCGAGGTATTGTCCAATCTTGCTCGCAGCAGAGAATCACCAGAGATGAAACTTAATCTATGACAATTATATTAGTTGTGCATCAGTATACCCCTCACCCCCAATCTAAATAACTAAGTTAACTTGGCTTGGAATTTGTTCTGGCCAATAAAGAGAATGGTAGTGACTACATTTTTCACACAAGCTAGTGCAGAAGTCACCTTGATCGAAGAATCGAACAATACTTCTAGAAGGGTTAGAATTTCTTTTCACGAAAGAAGGTCCATTCACAGAGCTAGAGTTCCACTAGTGTGTCGCCAAGTGTTGTAGTGGCTACAATCACCCTCCAAAGTTTTGGCTCGCAAGAAAATTTTAGAGCCTACCTTGGATCCTGCGATCGATTATCGTTTGTTAGTTATTTGTAAGATGATGTTTTCAAACTCCCCTTGTTTATTCTTAGAGTTGTCTGCATTCTCATCTTTGTGCAGCATGTGTCATTTTTAGGCATAGGGTTTGTTGTTTTTCATGGAAAGGAAATGTTGTTTTTCTTCAAGGAAATTGTGTACGTATGAGTGGTCATTATCACATAATTGTTTCACTCTCACTTCACACACTCTTGTCATGAAGGTTGTTTAATCAAGAAATTATGTCTTATACATTCTCGATGGTCTACATTGTCTCACTAAGTGTTTGTGTGCAATCACATTCAAGTCCTATCAATATTTGTATATGTTTCACTGATCTCACACTTAGCCATTTTCCTGAGAGACCTAGCCTCATCCAGCTTCTCAGAACTGTGCACTTTTCTTCTGCAACCTTCAAGCTTCCTCCCTTGCCTGGTGAAACCCCGTAGTGCATAGAGATCCCAACCTCCCTTGACTACTGAAACCCCATAGCACGCAGAGACTTGAGCAAGCAATGCTCTCCAAAAATGTACAGAGGAGTGAGCCATCTGACACTAGTCTCCAGAAATGGATAGAGTAGTCTAGTTGCACTACACTCAGTGCGTAGAGGTGTACTCCTTGGACCCCAATTATAGTCTCTTGTGCCTGAAAAATGTGTAGTGTTTTCTAAGATGCCGTATTTGTCTTGCATGTAGAAATTGCATGGACGAGCCTCCTAGGGCTTCATTCCGACAACAGTCACTCTCCGTTGAAATTGCAAACATCTACGTCTTAGTGACTGCAGGAAAAGTTGAAATTTTGGAATCACTTCGAAGGGGTTGAGGAGAAGGACCAAGGAACTAAGTAATTGAAAGTATCATGACTACATGAAAAATCTTTTGGATGCATGATCATCTTGAGGAAAGTTATGGTAAGCAAAGAACACCTTTCGAGGTATACCTCTTAGTTGAGTTTGCAAGACTGTCATTGTCATATCATCATGTCCTTAATAACATCTACATGGGCATAGATGAAAAGTCATTTTATGTGTTTCTTCTACATGTCTTGCTTCCTTTTCACTTGTTTGACCAACTGTGGTCTTCGGTATGTTTATTTATATGTCATGCTTGTGACCTGGTTTTGGTGATGTTCAAGGTTGTCTTTGAGTTGTGTTCGCTATTGTTCCACAGTATTTTGTCACACCTCCTGCACTTCCCTGTGACATACCCTGAAGTGCCTAAAACATGACCATTATGCAGTGTATTGGTTCATGTATACAACTCAGATCCCTCCTAAAGACTTTTAATGGAAAATTCCTTGAGCTTTCCCTGAAGAAATAGCTCTTAAAACCCTAAAATGAGAATCATCATTCTTATAAGGCTTAAAATAGTGATGGTCGCATGTTGAATTGTACTTGACCAATGATGGTGTCGCTTTACTCCCTTGCATACCAGTGATGATCCCAAAGGAGAAATTTTCCCAAAGAGGATGAGAAGCTTCGTGATCTAGAAGCTTCGAGAGTGACGAGATGGAGGTTGTTTGGCATAGATGATGTATAATCCTCCCAAGTTGACCTCTTAGTCTTATCCATATAAGCTACCTCCTTGAGATGAGGGCCTAATCATATCTTTAGATAGGTCCTAACTCCCTTTCCTAGGGTATAAATTCATCCTCTCCCATTCCCAAATGGTTGGTCTATGTTTATTTGCACCATTATGCTAATATTGTGCCTAGAGGCTATTCATTTGACTTGGAGGAGTGTTTCGAGAGTTCTTAGATTTTACTTAGATTACCACTCAAGTAGAGCATATTAACATCAAGGCTTTGGTCGTAAGCTTCCCTTTATTTTCTAATAATATACAATTGTTGGTTCATTTTCTGAAAATGTATATGTTCATGTATCATTTAACTTGGTATTCCTTGTGTAGGTTTTAACCCTGTACAAAAATTACCTGCATACGAATTCTAAAACAAAGAAAATAAACAATGCGAGAGCATAACACATAAAACACATATGCACAGAGATTTTCCCCTGGATCCCAAAACCGGGACTATCAGCTTGATTTTCCATTATGTTCCTTTCAATGTTACAATACATATTTATACATGCCAAAGCATCCAATACCATGGATTGAAAACCATCGCGTCCAAAACCATGGACCGAAAACCATAGGTAGGTTCGCCCAACCTAATATAGAGTCCAACGTAGGTTAGTCATGGAAAGAATATAACACAACCCAACAATCTCCCACTTGTTTTTTTCTTTCCAGAGGGGGCCACAGGAGAGCTTAGCCATTTTTCCAGCCCTGAAACGCCCATTGTTTCTCTACACCAAGAGAACTTCTCAGAGCTCACAGATTTTGTCAATGCATCTGCAGTATTCTTCAAAGTGTCCACCTTTACCAGCAACACCTCTTTTTCTTCTATCATATCCCTCACAAAGTGATACTGAACATCAATGTGCTTTGTCTTTGAATGATAAGCAGGGTTCTTTGCCAAGAAAATTGACTTTGGCTGTCACAGTCTATCCTTATAGCTCCCTGTACTAACCCCATACTTGAACACAATCTCTGCAACCAAACTGCTTCCTTGCTTGCATGAGTGGCTGCCATGTATTCTGCCTCTGTAGTTGATAGTGCCACTACAGATTGTTTCTTACTCATCCAACTGACTGCACCTCCAAATAGGTTAAACACATACCCACTTGGAGATCTTCTCTGATCCAAATCTCCAGCCCAGTCTGCATCAACAAAGCCACGAATATCCAACACTCTGTCCAATCCTGGTCTTCCTTGGTAGCACAAACCATAACCACTAGTGCCACGCAAATACCTGAAAACCCGCTTCACTGTTTCCAGTGCTCCTTCCCTGGTTTTGACATAAACCTGCTCAATACTCCCACTGCATGTGCAATGTCTGGTCTAGTACAGACCATTGCATACATCAAGCTACTGACTGCACTTGCAAAGGGAACACGGGACATGTCCTCTTCCTCTTCTTGTGTCTTGGGACATTGTTCAGCAGATAACCTCACACCTACATGAATAGGAACCATTCACCGGTTTACTGTCTTTGCAAATATTACCTCTGCAATATGTCTGACATACTTCCTCTGGTTTAACTAGAGCTTCCATTGCCCGATCTCTTTTAATTTCCATGCCCAAAATATAGTTTGCAGCACCAAGATATTTCATGTCGAATTTGGAGGACAATTGGGTCTTCAAATCCTGGATAATTTCTTGTCATTTCCAACCAACAACATATCATCCACATACAAGACCAGATAAATAACACGGTCACCAATTAATTTAAAATACACACAATGATCTGCTTTGCTTTTGGTGAAGCCAAGTCCCCGTATAAAAGTATCAAATTTCTGATACCACATCCTTGGTGACTGTTTTAACCCATACAGAGACTTCTTTAACTTGCATACAGTCGGTTTTACCCTTCACTTACAAGAGCCTTCAGGTTGCTTATGTAGATTTCTCTTCCAAATCCCCGTGAAGAAAGGTTGTCTTCACATCATCTGA
>APFE030667359.1:47243-57883 GCA_000404065.3 Pinus taeda | reverse complement strand
AGGTGTACCTGTGTACCTCTTATTTTCTCCAATATTTGATAGCTGATCATCAATCTCTGCTACTGTCCTGTTGTACACAAGCTCTGCTACTGTTCTGTTGTATAGTGATCCATCACCTGAATAGGTTGCCATCAAGGACAACACTTTAGCCATAATGCCAACAATCTCCCCCTTTGGACTTGATGGCAAAGCTTACTTGTGAACTATCATCTGATCCCTTTTTGCTGTCTGGTAACCCATGCATTCTATCACATATGATATATCTTATGAATGTATACAAGTGAGATGATCTTCTATGAGAGGGTTGCCATCAAGTACAACACATGCATCATAATGCCAACATGTGGGACTCATAGAACACACCAAAAAAAAAAACCAAACAAGCATGGATGCCACTAGAGTTCTCCACCTACACTGTGAAGTATTTGAGTGCCTCCTAGTCTCTCAGGATTTAACGTAATCCACAATCTTATCCAATGATCACTAGGCCCTACACCAAGACACACTCTCTAAGATTTACCACACATCCCATCTTGGGACTACTAGGCCCAACAGAGAGAAATCCACCTATTGGCTTTACTGTATATCCTACCATTCATCGGTAAGGATTCCTAGGCCCACTGAGGCACACAATGGCTTTATCGCAACCCACAGTCTATCTTAGGGGTTACTAGGCTAGTGGATTTATCGTGATCCACAGTCTGGTTCAGGGACCACTAGGCCATGTGTTTGTCATTTCGGAGATCCACCCTAGCTTCGAATATATCTAGCCATCCCAACTCAACCAAATATGATAACCCATCTCATCAAAGCTATCAAGAAATGGAAAGGCTAGGCTAAAGAACACTGTCACACCTGGAAAAACCCATGCCATGATAGAAAAGAACCACATGCAATACCATGCATGCTAAATCTAGCAAGGAAAATACACATGTGAGTCGATACATGCAATGAAGCCTATTATAGTTGTTTGATCCTGCCTTTCCCTACTTGATCTTTGCTTCCTCTTGCCTTCTTTTCCTTTCTTTCTCCAATGCCAAAGTGCTCCAATAAACTCCAAATGTCCAAGAGTGAGAGAAAGAGACAGAATAATGAGAGAGATCCAAAACTCAACTCACAAATGGTTACCAACTGATCCTCATAAGCCTTTTTATTATTGAGGTCTCTATTTTCCTCAATTTCCATTATTTTTCTTCATTTTCATCCTCACATGCAACCTATGACCTTTAACCTCGTTTTTCTCCTAATTTCCATTATTTTCATAATAAATGTGCCAAAAATGCCATTTTGCCCTTCCAAAGTCTTAGCCATTGCCTTTGCCAATTTTTTAGCCATAAACAACCAAATGAACACCCCCTAGGATGTCTTGCCCATCATTCAGCTTGGAATAAGTGTCCCATCAATTGTGGTTATTAATTTTAACTTTTATTACATGGAATTTTCACCAAGGCTATTACAAAACCCTCCCCCTTGGGGGATACCGTCCTCGATTTTCAATCAAACATATACCTCTGCAATCTATTGGAATGAAGACATACTGCTTATGGAGCTTTATAACATAGCTCGACGCAGTATTTACAATGATCACCTTGCTGAGTATCAACCCACATGACATCATAGCAACATGATAACATAACCACATGATAACATAGTAACTTGACAACATAATCACAATGACATGACACCCATGCCGCTTAGTGGAGCTTTATAACATAGCTCATGGTGATATTTACATCCACAGACATATGTACATATAGAATATCACCAAAACATATACCAAGACATCATATCAAAACATATACCAAAACACCATATCAAAACATGTACCAAAACACCATATCAAAGAATATACCAAAAAACCATCTCAAGACTGCTTTTCCTCAACCAGAAAACAAGGAAGGATACATAGCTCACATCTAATCTTCCATCTCCCATGTAGCTTCACCGGGCCCAAAGTGCTTCCACTTCACTTTAACTTGTTTGATTGCTCGGTTCGAGAGCATGAGCACCTTTTTCTGCAATATACACTGAGGCTCCACCTGGAATTCTCCATCTAGTTCCACCTGCAATCAAACCAGAAAATCACATGATCAACATCTTTAATATACTTCTTAAGCAATGACACATGGAAAACATCGTGGAATTTTACTGTCGGAGGTAGTGCAAGTTGATAGGTTACTAGCCCAATCCTCTCAATGATACTGAAGGGTCCACAAAACCATGGTGCTAGCTTGGTGCATGATCTAATCTGCAAGGAGCTTTTCTTTGATTTGATGCGCAAGAACACTTGTTCCCCAAACTAGAGCCCCTTGAACAACTTGTTCCAATCTGCATAACTCTTCTGCCTATCCTGTGTTTCCTTTAGGTTCTTCTTGATAACCTGCATTTCTTGTTCCATGCCCACCAACATGTATTATCCAATCAACACCGTGTTAACCAAACCACTCTAACTGATAGGAGTATTTCAACTCCGCCCGTACAATGCCTCAAAAGGACTCATCCTCAATGAATCTTGATAACCATTGTTGTATGCAAACTCAACCAAGGGAAGATACTCTTCCCACTTCTGCTGCTGATGCATCACATACATCCTCAACATGTCCTCCAATATCCTGTTGACCCTCTCTATTTGTCCATCTATTTGTGGATGATAAGTTGTGTTGAAGGCCAACTTTGTGCCCAAACCTGCAAACAACTCCTTCCAAAACTTGGAAGTGAACTTTGCATCCCCGTCTGACACAATTTTCTTCAGAACACCATGCAATATGACCACACCTCTGTTGAATACATGTGCTACATCGCTAGTTGAGAATGTAGACTTCACTGGAATGAAGTGTGCAACCTTTGTCATTATGTCCACAACAACCATGATCGAGTCATGCTATGTCATTGTCCTCGGCAACCCTGTGATGAAGTCCATGTAAATGACCTCCCATTTCCATTTTTGAATCGCGATTGGTTGTAGCAGTCCACCTGGATGTTTACAGTCCGCCTTCACTCACTGACAATAAAGACATCTAGCCACATACTCTGCTACATCCCTCTTTAGATTTGGCCAATAATAAAATTTCTTCACTACAAGCAATGTCTTCTGATAACCTGGGTGGCTTGAATATGGTTTCACATGAAACTCTCTCAAGATCACCTTCTTTATTCACGTTGCTATCTAGCACATATATCCTATCTTTGAATATGACCAATCCATCTGCTGTAAGACAATAATCCATACCCTGTGCACCTACTCCTGTACCTGTACCTATACCTATGCATGTACTTGTACTGCCACATGTACATGTAGTTGCACATGTACCTATAATATCACCTGTACTTGTACCAACACCTTGCTGCAACTTGTGCATAATCTCCATATACCTGACATCCTATTGACTTGCCTGTAAGATCCTATCCTGTAAGTTTGTCCCATATGAGCTCATAGCTTCCAAGTGATTTACCTGTACCCGCCTACTAAGAGAATCTGCCACCTTGTTCTCTTTTCTTTTAATGTACCTGATCTCAAAGTCAAACTCACTAATCGTGGCCAACCATCTAGCCTGCTTGGCATTTAGATTCAGCTGGTCAAACAAATATCTCAACCCAATATGATCACTCATCAGTACAAACCTCATGCTAAGAAGATAATGTCTTGACATCTTGTTAGGTCCCTATACTACTAGTGTAACCCCTTATTGTTATTAGTACAACGCCCTTATTATATTTTTGTGCCCATGTAGTCCCCATGTTGTTATTATTGTGCCCCATAGAAGCCCACTATTGTTATTATTATGCCCTTACATTATTATTGTTATGTCGGCTCTAATTATATTATGACCCCTTAGACTCGTATATATAGCAAGGAGGTCTTGTCACTTGTATCATCTAAGAATTGTTCATTTGTGTAATGTAAAGGAGGTTTCCCCCTTGAAGATGCTTATTTCTAAGGTGTTCATCTATATTTTCTATCCTTTTGTGAGTTGGTTTCATAACACATCTTCAATGCATGTATGATCGTTGTTAACTCAAGATCATGTGTCAGGTAGTTCTGCTCGTTCTCATTCAAATTTTGTGATTCACAGAATACTACCTGTCCATCCTACATAAGGACTCCGCCAAGTCCTCTCTTGCAAGCATCTGTCCATACTACAAACTCTTTGTCCGGATCTGCAGTCTGTAGCACTAATGCATGTTTAAACAACTGCTTAAGCTGCTCAAAGCTAGCCTCACACTCCTCTGTCCATTCAAACTCCTTACCTTTCCTTTGCAATGATGTGAGAGGGTAAACAATCTGTGAGAAGTTCCTCATGAACCTCCTATAGTAGCATGCCAAGCCCATGAAGGATCTCACCTCATCCACATTCTTAGGAGCAACCCACTCCATGATGGCTCTTATCTTCTCTGTATCTACTGCAATGCCCTCCTTGGAGACAACATTCCCCAAGTAATGTACCTCAGTCTGAAAGAAACTACATTTGTTGAGCTTAGCATACAACTGTTGCTCCCTCAACAACCTCAACACTACTGCTAAATTCTCAACATGCTCTTCCTCATTTTTAGAATATACTAGTATATCATCAATGAACACAATAAAAAACTTATCCAAGTACAGACACAACACACTATTCATCAAGCACATAAATGTAGCTAGAGCATTAGTTAAGCCATATTGAACTACAACAAACTCATAATGCCCATATATGGTCCCAAAAGTTGTCTTGTAAATGTCCTCCTCTTTGATGCATATCTGATGGTATTCAAATCTCATATCAATCTTTGAGAACATTGTTGCTCCCTTCAGTTGATTGAACAAGTCATCAATCCTCGGTAAAGGGTACTTGTTCTTGATCATCACTTCAACTTCCTATAGTCAATGCATAATCTAAGGGTTCCGTATTTGTTCTTTACGAACAACACGGGTGCACCCCAAGGTGATACACTTGTCCTAATGTATCCCTTGTCCAACATTTCCTCCAACTGCACTACAGATTTAACTCAGCCAACTTAGGTATGCTCATCCTGTAAGGTTCTTTTGATGTTGGAGATGCCCCTGGCACTAACTCAATAGAAAAGTCTACCTCCCTGTGAGGTGGAAACTTTGAAATATCCTCTGGAAATACATCCCAAATTTTTTGCAAAACTAGGTACCTGCTCAACACATCTGCATCCTCAACTTCCTTACCCTTATCACTAGAAATGTGCACTACAAATAACATACACCCTTTCTTGCGACTTTGCTTGCATAGTTGTCACCATCCTAACTGATTGGCTTTCTTCTTACCTTGCAAGACTCTTTGTTCCCCATTGTCATCAACACACTCAATGGCTTTGTCATAACAATCTACCTTTGTTACGTGAAGATACAACCAATCCATGCCCAACAACATATTGTATAATCCCAATGTAATACATTTAGATGTGATACGATAGGCATACCATTTAAATCAAATGCACAAGCTCTTACCCAATGATGAACTCGCTTCTTTGTACCTGTGGCCAATTGCACTAACCAATACTCTGCATGCAAATCCTTACTCAAACCACAATTATCCACCAAGTCAGGATTAACATAGATATAATTAGATCTAGGGTCAATCAAAATAGAAATAACTTGATAAAAAAGCTTATCATCCATCTTAATGATAGATGCCTGGTGTTCTTCTTGCTTGTTGTCCACTGCTACATAGATACGAGGAATACTCTGCCCTACATCTCCAACAATATGCACCTCTTGTGTGTTGTATATCTTAGGCCTACCACCCTGATGCTACGGACAATCTCTCCTAAGGTGCTCCTCTCCACATGTCCAACACTCCAACCGACCAGTGGCCTCACCTCTATGTTGTTGTTATAAACCATCTCCCTATCTAGCCGCATTGAAATTATTTTGTTGTGCCATATTTTCTTTCCCATTTGCATTTTTAGGCCTTGTTCTCTAGGGCTTCCATTTACCTTTACCTTTGTCCTTCCCTTTCCATCCTTGCTGAGATTCATTCTTACGCTTTGACTGTTCATAACAATGCTTCAATTTCCCAATGACTTCCTCAAGTGACCGAGGCTCATTGTACTCCATCTGATCTCTAAATGCGAATGGCAAACCATTGACAAATCTTTGAACTTTAACCTTCTCATATGTAAAATACGATACATACCTCAATAGCTCTAGAAACTTGGTCGTGTACTCTTTTTCTATCATTGACCCCATGTTTAGCTAATAGATTTCTTTAGCCTTACTGTCGTAGTACCTTTCTAACAAGTACTTCTTCCTGAAAATCCTCTTGAGCTCTCGCCGACTTAAGTCATCCTTCTTGATGTCTCTAACCCGCTTAACATCTTCCCACCAATTGTCTGCTTTACCTTTCAAGCTGAAGATAATGATTCTAGCCTTCATGTTATATGTGTACTCATGCAACTCAAAGAATTTTTTCATCCCAAGTATCCAAGCCTCTACATCTTCCGGCTTCTTCACATCTCCATCAAAAGTTGGTGGCTTCGCTTTCTTAAACTCATCTGGAAAGTGTCCCCTATCATTCCTCATGTAGGGATGATAATGATGAAGATCATGATGTCTGTCACAACCAGCACTAGAATAGTACCTGTACTCATTGCCCCTCCTATCCGGAGTGTACAACAACCTGCCATCTCTCACCGTATCAGATCTATCTGACTTGTGTCTACTAGGAGACCTATTTCCATGTGCTCCATTAGTTTTGTCCTCCTATCCACGGCTGATCCAAAGTGGCCCTTGTCGCTACAATTCTGAGAAACTTTGAAGAAGTATATCATTAACCTCTGCTTGCTTCTCTTGTACATGTATGATCCTGTAATTATCTACCCTACAACTCCTTATTTCTTCCTTTAATATTCTCATTGTAACTGCCAAATTGGAAGAGTTCCCAACACCATACTGCTCTTCGGATTCATATGGAGAGTCTTGTAGTCAACCATCTTGCTAGCCATTTGATATTTCTTTCCTGCAATGCATAATATGTTAGATAAACCAAATCACAATAAATCAACATACCTTAATATAATTTGGGAAAGTTACCTCATCTGCAAGATCAACAAATCAAGATGATACATGTATAACATAAACATAAAAACATATATACATACACAAATAAATGCATCAACACATAAACATCATTCTAGGTAGGGTCCGATCATCAATACAAGGCCATATCAACCATGCATGCTATGACCTCGTGCATGACAACAACCATTACTCTATTGTACCCATTACCACATGCAACTATCAACATGCAAAAGCAATGCCTAATCAACTACATATACATGCAAACTAACGTACAAGTATGTAATCAGGTGACATATAACAACATGTAAGAGACATATAGCAATATTTAACCAATCATATACTCATGACGATGCATTCCACAAAATCATTCATCAAGTTCTTCATGACAACCTTACTACAACCATGATCAACATTAAGTAATGCAACAAGTACATGGAATGCAAGTGTGAGAGACACACATGCAACTGGCATGCATTTATGACTAACACATAGTCCATCCAGTTCGAGGGGTGAACCATGCTCTGATACCACTCTGTAACACCCTCCTCCCACATCTACCCAAGTAACCAACCAATCGGGGTAAACATGCGACAAGAGGCTACTATTATTGGATTCGACCTCCTATGTGACCTTAAGGAGGTGGAATCGATGGAAACATAACACACAGACATTCAACATCAGCTTCAGGACCCTCGGGAACCAATCCAACACTTCAGATAGCTTGCCCTTGGGTCCTACTAAAGTTTTGACCATCTTAAGCCTCAATCGCTCTCATGCTATAGGCATGACAACATTCAAAAACCCAGAGTCGCTCTCACGGCTTGCTTGCCAGCGTCTAGAGACTCATTTTGCTAGTTCTGTGCCAACGTCCTTGAGATTTGAGCCACTTTTTCAGCCCCAGAGCCCGAGTCACTGCTTAGAATGGAATGATAACTTAGGAGCAATAAAAGAATAGGGAAATAATGATGCAAATGCAATAAGCTAAACAAGACTTTAATCAGACCCCTACTAGCCATGACATGCATTTCGTCAAACATATCGCAAACATGTAATCTACAGGTGTAACAAACAGAATTAAACATAGGGATCTTGTACTTATCTGAGAATCGCTAATAACTATTGTTCCCTCATGTCATTTGCTACATTATCATCTATTAGGTCATAAATACATTATCCATTCAATTACAAGTAAAAACATGCTGAGATCCATACATAGCCAATGTCATAAAACATACATATAACCAACATAGTAACAACAGAAATACCATAAATATATCAGCCATAAGATCCACATATAAATCAGTACATTTACACATGAAACCAAGGGAATGAATTCTTCACTAATGAAAGAAATAAACCAACCGGAGATGGGACTACCACGTTCCACCTGTCCATAATTTGGCTGAGCCAAGTCCCTCTTCATCCAATCAGCCCTGTGCCATATTCCAAGCATGAATGTGGGACTCATAGAACACAAAAAAAAATACCAAACACGCACAGATTCCACTGGAGTTCTCCACCTACACTATGAGGAATTTGAGTGCCTCTTAGTCTCTTAGGCTTTACCATAATCCATTGTTCGATCCACGGATCACTAGGCCCTACATCGAGACACACTCTCCAGGCTTTATCGTACATCCCATCTCGAGTCTACTAGGCCCAACGAAGAGAAATCCACCTCTTGGCTTTATCGTATATCCTGCCATTCTCCGACAAGGATTCCTAGGCCCACGGAGGCACACAATCTTGGCTTTACCGCAACCCACAGTCTGTGTCAGGGGTTACTAGGCCAGTGGATTTACCGTGATCCACAGTCTGGTTCAGGGACCACTAGGCCATGTGTTTGTCATTTTGGAGATCCCCCCCAAACAACTTTGAATCCATTTGACCATCCCAGCTCAACCGATTATGAGAACCCATCTCATCAAAGCTATTAGGAAATGGCAATGTTAGGATGAAGAACATTGTTGCACTTGGAAAAACCCATGCCATGATAGATACAATCCCTCAATGCTACTCATAGACATAATAGACAACACATATGCCTTCCTTCAGTCCTTTGAGCCTCCTATTTCCTTGTGCAGTTTCTCCTCGGTCCTCAAGCTGCCACCCACACACTGCTCACCAAACTCAGAAATTACTGTTCAATCCTCAAGGAATGAATTCCTTTTGCATGCAAGAGATATCCTCTTGGGAATATTCCTACAATAGATAGTACATTGTTCCTTCCTCTGATCTCAACTAGGTCTCTGACTAAACTAACATGCATGAGTTATTTATGAGACAATATTCAGTTATCTGAAGTACACTAGTTGCATGCATGCATGCATTAACTAACTGAACTCACAATCAGTTTCATAAACTGTTGGAACTAATCTAACTGGACTTAACTCAGTTAACTGAGCTAAGTAATTACAACTCAAAGTACAACTCATCCTGATCTCCTTAATTAAGGGATAACTTCCTTAATCAAAGAGATCATTGTTGCATGTCTTCACATAGACTTCATGTTTGATTTTTTCCAACTAATTAACTCAAGAAGGATTAATTAATTATTTTTCAAACAACTGCTAAGATCAAATTCGAATTTTAATTCTCAATTTTAGTTCAGGGACTAACTAAAATTGGAATGTATCCTAAAATGATATTTATAGGAATGCTATTTTAACACTTCTATATTTAGCATTTCTTGTTGCTATTTTCAACACTCCCTCTCAACAAGAAAGAGATTGTCTGTCACCCTGATCCCATCTTTGTGGAACTCGAATTTGCATTTTGACAATGCCTTAGTCAAAATATCAACGTCCTGCTCCTCGGTAGAAACATACTGCAACAACATGATCCTCTTCACCACACAGTCTCGAAGATGATGATACTGGATATCGATGTGCTTGGACCTGTCATGACATACTGGATTCTTAGAGTGGATCCATCCTCTAATCAAACAATCCAACTAGAATTTTCTGCATCCAAATGGCCTCACATGCTGCCTGACTGGCAGCCATGTATTCAACCTTTGCTGAGCTAAGTGCAACTGACCTCTGTTTCCTGCTGTACCAAGAAACTGTAGCTGAACCAAGGTTGAAAATTCCTCTTGAAGTGCTCTTCCGATCTGATGGATTCCCTGCCCAATCTGCATCTATGAAGCCCTGAAGCTTCACTCCCTCTATCCATTTGTACCATAATCCATACTGAGATGTGCCTCTGAGGTATCTCAGCACATGCTTTGCTACCTTCCAAAAAAACTTGGTAGGCTGAAACATAGCTTGACTCAGCTGGTTCACTATAAAGCACAAGCCTGGTCGTGTGTTCACTAAATACATCAATGAACCTGTTATCACAAAATCAAGCACTGAAGGGCTGCTGATCAGGTAGACTCTGTGTAACTGTTTCAGACCAATCTTTTGACTAAGGATTAGCCTCCCTAGCCTAAGAGGGCTCTCTCAAAAAAGTTATTGATTTTGATTGTTGATAAGAGGGCTAACTCTAGTACAGTAAATTTAATAAACATGTTGGCTGGACAGACATTTCAAAGACTTCCATTGGGCTTATGGAGTTGATCATATTCAGTAAGCTATAACACTGCTCATGCATAGAAGTCAGGGCATGTAAT